>CAOJZF010000196.1:0-19099 GCA_948465475.1 Thalpophila matura
AGTAACGTTTCACCACACCTAAAAAAATTATTACTAAACAATAATAATCCTTTACCTGGGAAGAGATCTAAGATAGTATTGTTATATCCCTAAATCTGCTCATTTGTGATGGCCAAAATAGCTCTCCCAAGAAATTAGGAACAGGAAGTATCAAATTATTAGTATAGGCATTATTTATTCTTAAATCTTAAGCAACATCAAAGGAGACATGACTACTATCAATATCTGGGAAGACAGTATTGATGAGCTGGGTTTTATCCTTAGTGCAACTAATATATTCAGGTGATGTGATAATGCTATGATTGGAACTGTCTGATGAGAGAGAAGTCAGGTAATTTGCAAATTGGTCACTGTTAGAGTCATTAATTAATCTCATATTCCTAGTCAGATGTAGTACTTCAATAGTGCGCCAGATGGGTAGAGTATTGATACATGAATTGACAATCTGTGGCCTTGATCCTCTTGTGATAACTGGCAAAATCTGTTGAAAATGATTAACAAAGACAATAGGTATTCCACAAAAATCTTATCACAGTTCATCAGATTCTTTAGACAATTATCTATCACAATAGCATCTATTTTCTTCTGAGTTGAAGCTTTATCCCAGATGATCAGACTGGTGTTTCTTATGAGATTGGCCTCCTTTGACTGCATATTGATGCTACATTAGGGATACTTAGCACTATTGATAGGAATCTTGTATATGGAATGAGCAGGCTTGCCTCCAGGAATAAGGGAAGCAGCTATACTAGCTGAAGCAACACAAAGAACAACCTTGTATTGTATACTATAGTGTGCAGCCAAGACTTTATAAAAAAAGTTTTTCAGTACCATCAAACTTTAAACAAAGAAAAATGAGTCTTGAGGAGAAATTTAAATCTTAGAAGTGATTCTATTGAAGGCTGCCTCCTGTTCTACATTCATATTATAGTGAAAGTGTTCCAATGTAGCAGATTTTAATCAGTATCATAAGAAAGTTCTTGTTTGTTGATCTCATCAAGAGTGCTTATTCTCCAGTTATGATTAAACTCAGGAAGTCTAAACTTACTTTACTGGTGTCCATATTTAGATAGACCTCATAAACTAAGATAGAGACTATAGTCATAGGACTTTTCTTCATAGGAAACCCTAAAAAATGATGCTGGGAAAGTTAATTGTAGAGATCTTCAGGGATATTTCACAAATATGCACCTTGGACTGATCCTAGATAGTCAGAGCATCTGCAAGTTGTCCTTGAGTCACATCAACTACAAATAGATTGTGTAGCATAGGCAGGAAAGCTTTCTGGATAGCTTTACAAAATGTATAAACCCATTATAAGTCATCTTTGAGAAGTCCTAAAGCTTGACATGCTTCCTTAGCGGTACCATAAGGCACTACTTCAACATTCCTAAGGCAGACAAAAGAAGTAGCTCCAATTTTCATGGTAAGGAGGTGTCTAGTGAAGTAGCACTGCAATTAAAGTGGGCTACAGTTATACATACAACCAATGCAGTAACCTTGTCTCCTCTTATTCCAGACTTTTCTTTTTTCATTAAAACTTAGTATCTAGGAAATTCATAGTAAAGCAAATGATATCCATCAGTGTTCTGAGCATTGTATTTGAATCAAGCCACTAACCTAGTGTCTTTGGCAGCAGCAAGAGCTTCTTTAAGAGGTACACCTCTGTAGTATAGCATTTGCTCATTTTCAGCATGGAAATCTAATCTGATGACAGAATGTTGGATAAAATGAGTTTCAAAGCCAAACAAATTCCATAGAGCCAATAAGGGACAAATGTCAAGACCATTTCTAAACTAGCTAATTTAGTCCACATTATGTATGTCAATTCTAGTTCTTCCTGTTAGGTGTCATGATCCAGGGGTCGCGACACTATGTCCCAGAACTTGTAAGATGGCTGACAGAGCCAGGCCAAGGTTGTCAAGGTGCAGAGGGCAGCCTTGACGAGAACCCTAACCACCACAGAGGTCCTAAGGATGCTGGATACAAATACCAGCAAAGTGAACGCTGGGATCATGTGATTGAGGGTCTTAGCCACAATAAGTGGGACGACCATGTTGGTTGGGAGGGTTGGGACTACTAAATAAAGTAACTGAATAGGTATTCTCAATGATAAGATAAACACTAAATAGTAAAAAGTAATCGATTTTATTAGAAAAAGATCAAAAGAGACCAACAAGCTTCATGTCAAAATTTCTCAGGGATTTAAGGATGAGAGATTTGAGATTTCTACTTCTTGTGTAACCCCAAAGGGCTGGTGAACGCTCTGATGAAATATTTAGATGAAGAGGAGGTGGGATCATTCACTTTAGTGACTATCAACGAGCTTAGATTGGTTAAAAGTCTATTAGGAGCATCAGGGAAGTCCCTCAGGTTCATGACATTACCCCCTAGACTTTTGACTGAATGTGATTGGAAAGCCGGTATGAGGCCCTTACAGTTGGAGCAGTCTTCCTTGTTCTGCCAGGTGGCTTCTTCAACAGGATAGTGTTTCCATTTAATGAGAAATTGGTTCTTGCCTTTGCTGGATCTCTCCTTCAGGATTCTCTCTACCACATACTCTATGCTAGGCTCTACCTGAGGAACAGCCAGTTGCTTGGGAACTGCACCCTAAAAAGGCTTGAGCAAGCTCCTATGGAAAACTGGATGTACCTTCCAAGTGCTTGGGAGAGCTAGCTCGTAGGCCACTGGGTTTACAATTTTCTTTACCTTGAAAGGCCCCAGGAACTTTGGGGAAAACTTCCAGATGCCTACCTTCAACTTCAAGTTCTTTGAGTTTAGCATCACCCAACCATTGAGCTTGATCTCAGGGCCAGGTAACCTCTTCATGTCAGCAAACTTCTTATAAGACTGGACCGCCTTGTGGAGATTGTCCCTCAAGATGGACTGGGTTCTTCTCAGTGTAGACAATAGCTCAGCGGTGTCAGGATTGTTGATAGGGAAGGAAGGTTAAAACAGACTTGGATTGTAACCATAGTTGGCATAGAAAGGGGAGAATTTGGTCAAGCTCGGGGTCCGCCTATTGTAGGTGAACATTGCCAGAGACAACCAATCATGCCAGTCATCTTGTTCCTTGGTAGTATAGCAGCATAAGTAGTGTTATAGGATCTGGTTGACCCTCTCCGTTTGGCCATCAGACTGAGGGTGAAAAGCTGAAGAGAGACACTGCTTGATTCTTAAGGACTTTATGAGGCATAAAAAGAACTGGGACACAAACTGAGTCCCTCTATCTGACACAATCTCTTGGAGTAGTCCATGTCTAGCAAATATCTCTCTCAAGAAGATCCTACTGGCCTCTTGGGCATTGATGGTCTTCAAGCAGGGGAAGAACTCAGCCCACTTTGTAAACCTATCAACCACTACCATGATGGAATCAAAACCGTTTGATAGTGGGAGGTCAGTTATAAAGTCCACACTTACAGAGGACCAGGGGGCGTCTGGGACTTTCAATGGGAGTAGGAGGCCAGTTGGCTTAGAATAGGAAGGCTTGTTCCTTGAGCAGGATAAGCAATGCTGGAGGTGTTCCTTTACTGATTTCCTCATACCCAACCAAGTGTATTCTTGTCTAACTAGCAAGGTTGTGCCGGCTATACTAGGGTGGCCAGCTAGTATGTGGTCGTGACATTGCTTCAGTACCTTAGTTCTCAACTCTTTTTTTGGTACCTAGAGCAGGCCCTTGTGGTATAGGGCTCGATTGACAACTGTAAAGTCCCCTACCCTGTTAGATGAAGTAGCCGCCTCTATCTCTGACATCTTGGCCAAAGAAAACTGGTTGTTACCCTGGGCTTTAAGGATCTCTTTATGCAGGGGAGATAGTGGGGTTTCTATATTGAACAGGGAGTCAGGGAGTAGTGTTACATTGTTGAAAATGTCCAGTTCCTTGGGGTCATAGGCATGTCCAGGATCCCTGCTCAACAAGTCTGCAATCAAGTTTAACTGGCCCCTCTTGTATTCTATTGTGAATTTGTACAAGGCTAGTTCATAGTGCCAGCGAGATTGCCTCTGGTTCAACCTTTGTGGAGACTTGAAATATTCCAAAGACTTGTGGTCTGAGCGGATAGTGACCAAGTGACGAGCATTCTGGAGGTGGTGTTGCCATTCCTTCAAGGTGCTAACTATAGCTAATATTTCCTTGTCATGAACTGGGTAGTTAGTCTCAGCAGGCAGCATCTTCCTAGAGAAGAAGGCTACTGGGTGCTCAACTCCATCTGGGCCTTCCTGCAGAAGCATAGCGCCTACTGCAAAGTTAGAGGCATCAGTCTCTAAAACAAAAGGTTTAGAGGGGTATGGTAGGGCGAGTACTGGTGTGCAGGTCATGACTTCCTTTATCTTATCAAAAGCAGTTTGCTGGTCTGCCCCCCAAGAGAAAGGAACTTTGGTGGAGGTCATTAAAGAAAGAGGGTATGCAATTTCAGATAAGTCCTTAGTATATCTTCTCAAGAAGTTCACTGTGCCTAGAAAAGAACGCAGTTCTGTCCTGTTTGAGGGTTCCTTCCAGTTGACAACAGCAGTAACCTTGTCAGGGCAGGCGGCCTGTCCGTTTTTGAAGATGATGTTGCCAAGGAGAGAAACCTGTTCCTTGAAAAATTTGCATTTGGATTCCTTCAGCCTAAGGGAACGGCTCTCCAAGGCCTCCCTGACCTTTTGGAGGTCATGGTGATGTTGCTCAACAGAAGGAGAGAAGACCAATATGTCATCCAAATAAGCTATATAGCAAGATCCTATCAAAGGCCCTAGGGTGTTGTCTATCATCCTCTGAAATAATGCTGGGGCGTTCTTCAAGCCAAACAGCATGGATGTATATTTGAATACTCCAAACTTACACTTAAAAGCTGTATATTGCCTGGAGGATTCCACCACTGGTATCTGGTGAAATGCATCCTTCAGGTCTAGCTTAGAATAGATGACAGAACCAGATATGGAGGAGATGATATCTTCAAGGAGGGGCAAGGGGTAGTTGTCCATTTCAGTAACAGAGTTTAACTTCCTGTAGTCCACATACACCCTGAGCTCTCCAGAGGACTTTGGAACCAGGATTACTGGGCTTACCGTTGCTGATTTAGAGGGAACAATAATCCCAGCAGCCAGTTTCTCTTCTATATACGTTTGTAGGCTTCTGAGTTTCAGCTGATCTAATGAGTATATGGGGCTGCCCATGTACCTCTCTGTATTAGGCTTAAACTCAATAGAGAAGTGCAAACTTGGTGGAATATTGGGGATGATGATCTCTGCAAACAAAGTCTTAAATCTGTCTACAGTTGAATCAATGAAACGGGGAGAGTTCTGTGTCCTATGGGTTGGAGGGGGCTTAATAATGGGAGGGTTTGAAAGGGTGTTGATGGTGGGAGTTGTATCCCTGGGCGTAGGCTGGGATGCTAAAGACAGAGTATGACTCCTACCCTTTCCTTTAACTATAACCTGACCCTTTTGTAAGTCCACCAAAGGGTTACAGCGGCTCTACCACTCCATGCCCAAAATAACCTTGTAGGTAAGTCCTTTAACAACCCTAAACCTGGAACAAAAACTAAAAGTTCCAATCCTAACCTCTATTTCTTCCTTAGTAATAAAAGAACTAACATTTGTACCGTTTGCTAACGTTATAAACAATCATTGGTGTAAATCCAAACCTAAACTATTAGCCAAATCCAAACTCATATAGTTTGATATAGCCCCAGTATCAATTAAGGATAAAAAAGTGTCTGGACTTAAATCAGGAAAGGAATAAGTAAGGAAAAGATAAGAAGAACGGCTAGCTTTGTTTCTAGGTCTAAGATTGTAATATGAAAGGTTACCTAGGGATTCATTCTGTGCCTTGGTAGACTCTTCAATGGCCTTCAAATCTTCACAGGTGTCCAGGAAATTGGGCTTCATTCCTCTTACTGTGAGGACAGAAAGGAGCTCGGGTTTGAGGCCCTCAAAGAACAGCTCAGTACATTTCCCAGGATCCAGGCTGGCTCTCTGGGCTAGGAGGTGAAACTTCTCCTGGTACTGAGAGACAGAAAGGTCCTCCTGAGTCAGTCCACCCAGGGCTCTGATAGCTTGGGCTTGGGACATGGGGGGCACCAAGTTGTGCTGCTGAAACTCCTTCAGGAAACAGCAGAAATCGTTCTTAAGGGCTGGTTCCTGGAGTAAGAGCTCCAAGGCAGCCTGCCTATTCCCAGGGGGAAGGGCTTTAAGCAGTCTTTTAAACTTTTCGCGGTCCTCCAGCTTCTGTCCATAAATTTCTTCAAGGGAGAAGTCCACCAGACAGTTCTTGATGGTCTCTTCTAACTTGTTCATTTTGGGGGAAGTTGAAGGGGAAAATGAAAACATGTTTCTATTTATATTGATGTTTTTGGGCCTGTGGTCACTAGGGGAGCGCCACCAGGACCAGATAAGTCCCAGGAACAACAAAGCAACAAGGAGAGAATTTAGGACCAAGAATAGAAGTTGTTGGTCCTGATACCACGCTGCTTTATATTGAAAAGTAGCAGAAAACAAGAGAGGTTGGTCTCTAGTGTCATGACCCAGGGGTTGCGACACTATGTCCCAGAACTTGTGAGATGGCTGACAGAGCCAGGCCAAGGTTGTCAAGGTGCAGAGGGCAGCCTTGACGAGAACCCTAACCACCACAGAGGTCCTAAGGATGCTGGATACAAATACCAGCAAAGTGAACGCTGGGATCATGTGATTGAGGGTCTTAGCCACAATAAGTGGGACGACCATGTTGGTTGGGAGGGTTGGGACTACTAAATAAAGTAACTGAATAGGTATTCTCAATGATAAGATAAACACTAAATAGTAAAAAGTAATCGATTTTATTAGAAAAAGATCAAAAGAGACCAACAAGCTTCATGTCAAAATTTCTCAGGGATTTAAGGATGAGAGATTTGAGATTTCTACTTCTTGTGTAACCCCAAAGGGCTGGTGAACGCTCTGATGAAATATTTAGATGAAGAGGAGGTGGGATCATTCACTTTAGTGACTATCAACGAGCTTAGATTGGTTAAAAGTCTATTAGGAGCATCAGGGAAGTCCCTCAGGTTCATGACATTAGGCCACAAGATCTATGAATTATTGATTGGTCAGGACCTTTGGAAATGTACTTCATAATGTACTTGATAGCCTTGATGGAAGAACAGATTTCAACATTAGTATGAACTTTGTATTTCCATATCAGGAAGTGACAATAAGGAACAACCAAGGTGTTGTCAATGGCAATTTAAGTATGTGGCTTGATAGTATTGGAACAAGGATCCACATTAATAACAGCTTATATAAACAGGATAGCCATCAGATGAGAATGTAGTCATACTGGTGAATTACTTTCGGAATTTTTAAAATAGCCAGGTGGAGAGATTAAATTAGTAAAGCATCAATGACCACCTTCTATTTGCTCCTTGCATGGAGTTTGGATAATGGTAGTGACAACAATATCATAGAGCTCTTTTTTAAGCTGTTTTTTTTGAACAAGGATAGCCAGTATTAGAATTTGGGATCTCAGCTAATATTAAATTATCAAATTTATCTGGATTAAGATTTAATGTAGGATCAACATCAAGGAAAAGTAGACAATGGAGATGAATTAGACCTCTTTTCTTATAATCAATAGTTGCAATATAGCCTTTATATCTTTCAAGTGTAATGTGTTTTGAAATATCACAAATAGATTCTTTGACCTTCATATGGAATACTTAGACCACCAAATTGGGCCTATCCATAGCATCTTTCCCTGGTATAAATTCAGCTTGAATCTCCTTCCATTTGGGATTTGCAGTGAAGGTTATAAAGAAGGGAGATTTATTATATTGTTATACTATAGCCATTAAATCCTGGTATAGTTGGCTTATGTACTGTGGAGATCCAACATGAGAAGAAAAAAGGATCAAGCATTTTCCAATCTGTCTTAAAGCCCTTTCAGCATCAGCCCAAGTTAGGAAATAGATAACAGAGTTATAGTTTTCAGTTTGAATCTTGCCCTGATTAAATTCAAGCCAATCTAGTTTCATTATTACTATTGAAGACCAAATATATACTGAAATGCTGAACTAAATGGGATGCAAAGATTTTGTTCTGAGTGATCTGGCTTTATATGTAATATGTATCTATAGTACATACAGAATGTCAAATCCTGGGTTGAGCCAATGAGTTTCATATTTGGGGCCCGTCTACAATCTCCTTTTTGGAATAACATTGGGTATGAAAGGGACATATAGAGAGGGTGAGTTGGTCTGATTTTTCGATTATTGAAGAGCCACTATGTTGAAAACAATTTCATGCCCTTGGAAACCGTCTGTAAAGTTAGCATCTAGAGTAATTTACCCTACTTAAGGAATTTCTGGAAGGTTATAAACCTTTTTACTATTGACTTCTCCAACTACCAACTGTAAGTCAGGGTACAATAAGGCAAGTGGAAGTCCAGATTGAGCTAATTCCTTTTAAATCTTGTAGTTAGTATTAATAATAAAATATAGGTATTGCAAGTCTGCAATTCATGGGCTAATGCTTCTAAAAGAATAGGGTCAAGATTAAAATTTCTAGAGCAATACTGTTCTGAAGCTCTGAATTGGTTTTCAACTATGTAAAGATTGGCATAGGAAAACATTCTGGGGTCATCTAGGTCTAAATCTCACTGTTAATGATATAGAACACCTAATATAGAGTATGGTACATATTGAGCATTTGATTCAAGGCGCTCATCTTGTTTACCCAAGGTTGAGGTTATTGCTAAAGATGAGTTATATTGCCGGATAATCACAATAAATTCCTTAGCTGTTGAAATGTGAAGAGTATTGAACAGAAAATTCATAAAATTTGGAGGTTCTAAAAAGGGACAGACTTGGATTTTTCATCTTTTCAGCAAATGGTGAAGATAAAGGATTATGATAGTAGTTTCCTTCATAAACCCACTGTAGTGCACTATATTTGGGACATATTATCCATTGGTCAATATTCAAGAGAGTCCCAGTTTTGAAAGTTGAGGGTTAATCTTCAAGGAAGCTCAGCATGTCATATTATTAACTTATCCTAATGTAGAATTTATAGGAGCTTGTGTTTAGAAAATTAGAAAAACAATCTATTAAGCTTAGACTACATACTTACCAATTCAATTTCATAATGCATGAGGAGGATAATCAGGAGTATCATGACAAGAGACACTTAAAACAAGGCTGTTTAGTTAGGTAATCTGTGATTAATGTTTTCTAAATCACTTAGTTTATTTATCTTTAAAGTATTGGCTCTTCTGCAATAGCTGCAAGTATCTAATTATAAATCTGTGATCTATCTGAGTGGTATTTATTTACTAAAAAATGTAGATGCATTGTATAATGAAAATTTTTAGACCTTTATATTATAAGAATCAATTGTACTATAACTATCAGTATTAGAGGTTGGTATACAAATTGAACTATAATTTTTATATATATAGGACTTAGTTAAATTTTATAGTAATTTCATAAAGAGATTGATGATATGTAACTAATTTTATATTTAAAAAATAAAGATGCTAAAAAATATGTAAATTAAACCTACATAAGATCTAAAATATAACTAAAAAAGCTATAGAGAAGCCTATTATAAACTTAAACTTAACATTAACTATAGTAGTTAATATAGGTATCAAAAACTATTCTATTATATAAAGACAATGACTTTAATATTTTTTTAATACATTAAAACATATTTGAATATTCTATAAATTAAACATACATTTCTAGATTAAACAAAACTTACATCACTTTTATATTAAGGCTATTTTATCATAAACCTAATATTAGTTTGTATTTTTAGTTTTTATCATTATATAAATGGTGAACATATAAGAATCTGATTTGAAAATGCAGTTTGAATTACTCAAATTTTTTAAATGAAATTAAAACTATCTATGACTTTTTAGAAAAAGTACTTATTTATTATAGATAAAAAAAATTAAAAAATAAGTGGTAGGTAAAAACAGTATCCTTTTTTAACTTATTTTACCAACTAAAATTTCTAAAATAATCTTGAAATGTAAATAGTCCTATAATTAAACCATATATAGTATTTAAATTCAAAGCTAATCTTCATATGTTTATAATTTATAATTTATTGCATATAGGTATTGACTACTTGTAGAAGGCTCTATTAGTTCTATGAGTAATGAAGGCTAACAAAAAGTCTCAAGATTGCATTTTAAAATGCACACAATCCTGGACAAAAACATATGGAAGCTACTTGCAAACAGTGATATAAGTTGTAAGAAGACCAATTAACTGATATAAAAAAATTTAGTGTATAAAAAAAGACTTCCCTGTTGTGTATAAACACCAACTGTTATGTTCTTCTAAACAATGCAATTTAAAAGCAAAGTTAGGGGGGTAGATTTAAAGTGATATCTTCAATATTAAAAGAAAAGCAAGCCTTTATACAAATTTAAAGTTTTATCCATGTCAAAAATTTCACTGTGAAAACTTTCAACAACCCATCCACTGATTGGTTAATTCTCCTGACGCCCCAATAAATCATTGCGCTCCCCACAATCAACCAATCCACCACCCAAAAACCCTACCCAATTAAATTGTGCCCCACTCCCCCTCATTGGCTATGCCTCTCAATTCCAACCAAAACCCTGGAGAATGACCAAAGATTAAATTAAGGGATAATGAGATCATCAATAGTCATATTATACAAACCATCAGAGGGGAGAGTTTAAGATCTTTTATTTTAGCCAGAAATTCTCTTATTATAGCCATAGTTGCTACCTAAGGAATATAAAATGAAAAGAAGAGGAGAAAAAGAAAAAAAAGTTACATAGAAGAATTTTAACTAAAAGAAATTATATCAAAGGTCTATTGAGATAAAACTCCTGATATAATTGTGAAGGAGCCCAAGTTCTTCTGCAAGGTATACGTGAAGAATTTTATTGATTGGCCAAACATTTATTTACATATGGCAAACCAATTTGACCTTGTTTTATCAATAAGGACTAAATTGCTTTTGATTTTACCTTATATCAAACAAAGATTAATATTATTGGCAGAAGTCAATCAGATATTAGGAAATTGGATACTATAGGCTGCTAAAATAAAATACTAATGATAACTTAATTTTTTTATAACTTAACCATAATAGAAGATGAACTCATGACCAAAAAATATCATTGCTTGATCAAGTACTGTGCTTAGAATCCTCTACTTGTTTAACTTATGTTAAGATACATGCTAAGCAGGATCTTCTAAACAGAATATATAAATTCCTTTTTTGTTATCATCAACAAAAATACTAGAATATAGTCTGACAAGATAATAATTGGTATAGTTTTTTGCGTTCATAGTAATATTTCAACTGAGAGCTAATATAGTGTCTAGATTAGTATTTAATTAAACCACTTATGTATAGTTAGCTTTGCTATTTATGTTAATTTATAATTTTTAGCCAGAAGATACAGTATTAAAAACCCAGATAGTAACAATATATACCCCATATTACCCTACTGTACAAGTTTGAGGACAATTGAAACAGATAATTTATTTTTCAAAACTGGATATTTTAACCTAGGAGAATATGATTTTTATTAACATTGATAATTTATTATGATTATTACTGCTGGGACTAATTAGATTAGTTTTCCTGTAATATTTCGCCTAAAAATCACTTAGAGCGATCCTTTTAGACCTTTTAATTATAAAATACCCTATATATAGTAATATTCATATTTCTGGAGGCTATTTCTAAGTAATGAATCTTATATAAAAAATTCTGGTTTTTGATATTATTTAAGCTAGAAATGAGAGCATATTGAGAAACAATTGGTAACTAAATCAGAAAATTATGACCTATGAATGAATTTGGGAAGAATTTAGTTGGTGTAAGGAAGTTTACTGTAATTATATTGAGTTTATTTAAGAGAACAGTAGATAATCTTAGATATTTGATGCGGTAAAATAGAAAATTAGATAATCAATATGTAAATCAAAAGTTGATAGTCAAGATTTTTAAGTATAATTTGAAGAGAGGAGAAGTATCTGCAAAATTACTAAGGAAGTGATATTCATGTCTTACCAAGAAGCTAACTAGTATGGCAACTAGAGACTAGAAAAATGTTTGATGATTCCTTGAGTTGACTTCAATTAGAGAGTAAGTAAGAGTAATATAAGATTTTATTAAAATAAGCCTCTAATACTGATATGCTTTAGAAGGAAAAAAGTTAAATTTTTTATTATAAATTTCTGCTATATTATACAATTAAAAAACATATCTGTTTCAATAAATTGAGTACCTGACACTTATATCATAATTGAGTTGATCATAGATAAAATGTAATATACTTGTTAGTTATCACAGCAAAAAGTGATCCAGACAGTATCAGGAGTTAATAAACTGATACTAATAGTTACTGCACATCATGTAAATTGATTAATATATCTAAAGTTTGAATGAGGCTAGTATTGTTACCTAGTTAAATTAATATAAATGACTTTAAAAATTTCCTTCACTATATCACTATTTGTTTACTGAGTCAGGCCAAATAATGCAATAGATAATTTTTATAAGTAAACTATCTTATTTCATAACCAGTCGACCAAAAAATGATTGATCAATTGATAATTATTAAGATAATCTTAGTAGAGATACAAATGATAATTAATAAGTTGTTGCTCTTGTTAATTCTTTTAGGCTAATGTATTTTTCCTTCTAGAAAAGTCAAATGTGTTTTCCATTGCAATAGGTTATAAGTTTATTGTACCATCAACTCACTTGGGGATTAGATTAATTCCCAAAATGGTAATTATTTACTTTTTTCTTTCAATAACACTTAGATAAGATTGAGTTAATATAGTTTAAGTGGTCTAATTATCTACTTAAATAATAACAATTGGTGGTCAGTATTAATTTATTGTATTTGAATTATGGGGGTGCCTGGAGAACACAAAAAGAAACAGATAGAGTATGAATGTTAGAGAATCCATATATTTTTATGAGATACTAGGAACTCTTAACAAGGAGTTGTAAAACCAAGGATTGGGGTTATAGTCTCTATAAAATCCCCCCTTGGGAATTCTCAAATTTTATTTTTGAGTCTCATATGCTGAAGCAATCTTGCTGTTTCACTAATGCAGGTTTCTGCATGGGGTATTCTTTTCTTTTTAGGTAGTAATTCATTATTTTGGTTCTTTTAGTGTATTATTTATTTTGCTTTAATTTTTTATATGATGTATCTCAGTTGCAGTTGATTCAATCTAAATTTCTCACTGGGTTATTTTATAGGATTCATGGAATCCATTGTGTTTTCCTTGATGTATTAAAATCTTAAAATGAAACAATATTAAGATTAAGATTGTTGGAGACTTTCCCAACTATCAATAACACCTGGTGATTGCCACAGAAAGGGAGTCACCCTCTAGGGCAGCCATTTGGTCCTGATGACCGCTGAGGAATACCCAGCATGCTTTGAGCTGTTCAGTTGCCATTGTAGCAATGTATTTGTGGAGAGCCTTTGGCCCTGAGGTAGACCTGGGATAAAGGGCTCTTCAAAACAAATCCTGTGCCTCAATAGGAAATAGCTCAAAGACATCCTGACCAGCATAGATGTTTTGATTGGTTTGAGGAGGCATAGTTTAGAGATCATATGTAATATATAGATTGGAGAAAAGTAAACAGAGTTTGGATGAACAATAGTGTTTATTATAAAAATTAGAGATAATTTGAAGAACCAAAAAATTCAGTCCAATTGATGGGGAGGAAAGGACTCTTTTTATCTCTTGCTTGAGAGATCTGGATATTGAATTCTGCAGAGTTTGATCAATGTGGGATATATTGTAAACTTGATCCTGAATGAATCTTTAGCAAGTGGACTGTCCTTGTGGTTCCTTGGCCCTGTCAGTTTCTGGGATCCCTTGCAATGGGATGTGTTGGTCTTGTTGGTTATCTGTTCTGAGCCCGTCAGTTGTTTATTATAAGAGTTACAACATTATTTCCCCAAGGCTTCCTGCTAACTGAGCTAGCTGGGAGTCTTTCTAGGTTGTAATGAATCTTATTGGCTGGTCCCGTCCATCAGATCTGAAAAAAAACCCAAAGGAGGAAAAGAAAAGGTGTGATTTTGGTATGGGACTATCAGCTAGTTTTGCTGTGGAATGGCTTCATGTGTTGTGGGTTGGTTTGCTCATACATTATAGGGACGTCCCTCATTTTGTATTTCAGGTTGTATAACAGTCCCAGGGTTGATCCTATGATCTTGCATGGCCCAATCCATTTAACTCTCCCAAGTTTAATGTTTGGGATTTGTTGTTGGATATTAATCTATACTAGGTCCCCTATGGCAAACGTTGGTACCACTTTTTTACCTATTCTGGTCCAATTGTGGTATGCTTTCTTTTTGTCTTGGTACTGCTGATTTGCCACCCAAGCTTTTGGTGCACGTTGGTCAGTTTCTTGACAAATGATTTTATGGCTGACTCATAATTCTTATATGACTTGTAGTCTGTGTGAGGCACTTCCTCTGGCATGTTAGCCTCCTGTCCATATATCATCATGAACGGGGAGAACCCTGTAGCTTGGTGGGGCACTAACCAATATACGGTGACCGCTACATTTACGTGCTCCTTCCACTCCTTTATGCTCTTTAGTTTTAACTTTTCCTATATCCCTTTTAGGGTTTGGATGGTTTGTTCAGCCATCCCATTACTTTTGGGATGGTACAGTGCTGACACCGTGTGCTTAATAACGTAACCTTCTAGAAACTGGTTTATTGCTTGTGAGACGTACAGTTTTCCCCCATTGGTCTGAATCACCAAGGGACATCCATGTCTTGCCACTAGCCAATCCTTTATGAACCTTATGATATTTTTGGAGGTCTCAGACGGTATGACCTGCACTTCTACCCATTGGGCAAAGTGATCTATAGCTAACACAAAGTAATATTGTTTCCCATCAGGGGATACAATGTGTCCTGTATCTAACAACACCAACTGGAACAGGTAGTTCACGGAGATGGGCTTCAGTGGCCGGTGACTTATTACCGGGTCTATCTGGGTACAGGTTTGACATTTGCAAATAATTTGTTTGATGTTGCCAGCCATTCCCTTCTAGTAATATCTTTGCTGCAGGAACAGTATTAACTTGGCATGTTTCAGATGCCCCATTCTTTGCTTGTGACTTAACCTCACAAGCTCTTTTTGCTAGTTTTTGGGGACAAACAGCTAATTCTTTCTGCCAGCTGTCCTCCTTTCCTGGTACTCCATTTCATCATGGACAGGTTCTACCACCATATTGGCTGCTCTGGACAAATAGTTAGCCACAGGGTTATCTTTACCAGGACGGTATTTGATGGTGAAATCAAACTGCATCAAATATTTGGCTGCTTACATCAGCCTGCCTTCTAACTTGGCCTTACTGTTTATGGCCTTCAGAGTGTTATGGTTGGTAATTATTGTAAAATGTGTACCATATATGTAGGACTTAAACTTTTTCACAGCCCATACAACGGCCAACCCTTCCTAGTTGGTAGTACTATAATTCTGCTCTGCTGGGGTAAAAGTACGGCTTGCATATGCAATTGGTAAATGGTGCACCTCACCGTTTGTTTTGTAATCTTAGGATAGGACTGCCCTATTCCCTTGTTAGAAGCATCTGTCTTGATATTGAATTCTTTATTCAGATTGGGATATTGTAGCACAAGATTGTTGGTCAATATGGCTTTCAGTTTATTGAACAATTCTTGCTGTCAATTTCCTCAGCTGAAAGCCCCTTGGGACTTTTTCTGGGTTAACTCATTCAGTGGCTCAGCAATTTCTACAAAGTTAGGAATAAACTTCCTGTAAAAATTGGCCATTCCAAGAAATCCTTGGACTTTGGTTATGTTGGTTGGAGGGGCTTTCTGCCGGATCCCTTCCACCAAGGTAGGATTGGTTTTGACACCTTCCCTGCTGATAATATGTCCCAAGACTTGCACTTTGTCTTGCGCAAAAGAGCATTTGTCCACATTTATTTTTAGATTAGCTTTTGCTAGCTTTTCTAGCACTGCTTCTATGTCCATGAGGTGTTGCTCCATTGTTTTACTAAAGATGGTAATATTGTCAATATATACAACAGCACATTGTAGTTGTAGAGGCCCTAGGATCTGATCCATTAGCCTTTGAAATACAGCTCCCAAGATTTTCATCCCCATTGGGAGGACTTGCCACTGAAACAACCTTTTTGGGGTTGCGAAGGCGGTTATTTCTTTGGAGTCTAGGTGCAACTTAATCTGGTGATACCCCTTAGTGAGGTCTAAGGTGGTGAACACAGTTGCTCCTTCCATTGCATCAAGCTGATCCTTGATACAATGTAACGGATAGGCATTGTTTACAATGTGCCTATTTACTATTTGATAGTTGATGCATACTCTCATCAACTTATCTTTCTTAGGTACATACACTATTGGTGCAGCATATGGACTTTTGGAGGGTTCTATAAACCCTACATCCTTTAATTTTTGTATTTCTTCAATAACTGCCTCTCATATGGCCCAAGAGTATCTTGGGATGTAACTCTTAACAGGCTAGTTGTTATTTAATTGGATACGGTAGTCTACTTCTGTAAGCCCTACATTGTATTTATTTCTGGAAAGTACTGTTGCCCATTTTCCTAACAGCCGTTTCCACAGTGTTCTATCTTTAAGAGATAGATGGGTCAATCTACTTTCAATGTTTAAAGAAATGCAAAAATAGTAAGATAAATTTAGTTTATTTAAAACATCCGGATCCCTGAAGGATTTAAATCCTCCCAAGCACTGCCCCTTCTGGACTGTGAGGGGATTATGTGACAGATTCAGTAGTGACAGCATGTCCACTATTCTGTCCGGTTTGGGGGTGACCAAGATGTCACTTTGGATTTTTTATGGCAGAGATGAACAAATATGTGTCATACCCTTGTACATTCTTGTGGTACACTGGGAATGTTCCAGCCTTACCTCCTCCCAGGGTTACTTTCTCCTGAGAGTATACTTTTGTATACCCTAGCACAGATTGCTCACAGTTTCTTGCAGGGTTTTCATTTGGATGATTTCCCTATTGATAGCCAACATTTTCTGGTTGATGTCAATTTGAGCCTTGGCCGTGGCAATCCAGTTAACTCCCAAGAGCAAGTCAAATTGAAGGCCTTCTGCCACAATAGCAGGTAGTCTAGCTATGCTCCTTCCTACTTGTATCTTGACATTGTAAAATACTTTTTGCAGGGCCATTAAGGTGTCGGTGTCGGATGATAGTGTCAGCAACACTTCAGCATCCTCAACAAGGCCTAATCTGTCAAAACACCCGCGTGAGATGACAATACCAGTGCTCTCGGTATCCACTATGGCTGATACTGTCTTATTGGACACCTTTGCTGGCACCGTAAGCACGTTTTTATCAGACTATTAAATTATTTGATTTTGCAAGCCAAGTTAAACAGCTCAACAAAGGCTTTCCTATCAAAGTTTTTATTCTTAGCCAGCTGTTTGAACTGATTGGAAGGGAGAGCTATGAACACATCCCAATTCATCTTTGGCTGGGGCTCTAGATGAGCCTTTTTGCTGTTGGAAGGCTTCTTCTGTTGCCCATAATCTTTTATTAGTTTGCACGGCTGTAATACTGCGTTGGAGGGATTACTGGATCTAGGAGTAGCCATCCCGTTGTCTACTCCTGGCTGTCTTTTCCCAAACTTTCAGCAGACAAGTCCTGCTTGTTAGCCTGTTTCTTGGGGCAATTGGCGGCAAAGCAACCCTGCTTGTTACATTTGTAGCATCTTACCTTGGACAGGTTCTCAACCTTCTTCTTTTTGGCCAGGCCCCGCCCCTATGCCATGAGACTTTGCAGTCTCTTGATCTCTTTTTTGATCTATTGGTGTTTGGATTTTTCTCCTACTGCATGGTAGACAAAGTTCTTCTTCTTTCCATGTTGGGAGTAAATCACTCAAGGTTCCTCTTGATCAAGGATTGAGATTTTCTTTATAAACTGGTCCTATCCCAGTTCTTTCTGTTTGATTTCCCGGTTTAATGGCGTAGGGAAGGTCAAACGTTCTTCATGAACAACCAGATAGTTCCTGCCTTAGTTACAATAGATTCAAAGAATCATCAGAGCTCTTCAAACCAGGAGATATATACTTGGATATGGTCCAATTCCTTCTGCTTTACTTTGTAAAGTTTGCCTAAGGCCTCTTCTGGCTCTAGTTTCTTGCACCAGTTAGACTTAAGACTCTTCTCAAGTTTGTCCCACAAGGCAAAGTCTTGGCCTGAAAGCCACAAGATGAATTCTGACCTGCATAGAGCCTTGAATGAGGCTATGCGGGTGGTTTTGTCCATATTATTGGTTCTTAATTTAAAATTCTTGATGAACCAGTACCCCTTGGAGATCTTCCCTCTGAACATCTTGGGTTTAGGGAGCAAACTTGCTTCTACGTCTCCCCAGCTTTGGGCACTTCCATAAGCACCCCTGCATTGGGCTCCAATGTTGGAGACTTTCCCAACCATCAATGACACCTGGTTGATTTCCACGGAAAGGGAGTCACCCTCTAGGGCAGCCATTTGGTCCTGATGACCACTGAGGAATACCCAGCATGCTTTGAGCTGTTCAGTTGCCATTGCAGCAATGTATTTGCAGAGAGCCTTTGGCCCCAAGGTAGACCCGGGATGAAGGGCTCTTTGAACCACATTCTGTGCCACAATAGGTAATAGCTTGAAGACATCCTGACCAACGTGATTGTTTTGATTGGTTTGAGGAGGCATAGTTTAGAGATCATATGGAATATATAGATTGGAGAAAAGTAAACAGAGTTTGGATGAACAATAGTGTTTATTATAAAAATAGAGATGATCTGAAGAACCAAAAAATTCAGACCAATTGATGGGGAGGAAAGGACTCTTTTTATCTCTTGATTGAGAGATCCGGATATTGAATTCTGCAGAGTTTGATCTGTGTGGGATATTTTGTAAACTTGATTCCTGAATGAATCTTTAGCAAGCAGACCGTCCTTGTGGTTCCTCAGCCCTGTCAGTTCCTGGGATCCCTTGCAATGGGATGTGTTGGTCATGTTGGCTATCTGTTCTGAGCCTGTCAGTTGTTTGTTATAAGAGTTACAACAAAGATATAAATGATCATGCAGAATCATCACTTCTCAAAGCAAA
>CAOJZF010000198.1:0-21174 GCA_948465475.1 Thalpophila matura
AAGTATAGTACACTATATAAGATACTGGAGAATAAAATCACAGTACCATACTGTTGGAAACAGATTTCCAATCTTGTGATATTGAATACAAGCTATTTCAATTTGAAAATTATTTAATTCAAGAAGACCAGTTAAATCTTTATTTATATAAATTGTTAAGTTTCTTCTATTGTCCTCAGTCATCTCTTTTATGTATTTGATGTACTGCTCAGAGGAGTCATTCTCCAAGAGGATATTTGATAGAGCAGAAACAATCTTTCTTTCTTTAAGTTTTCGGAGAAAACTATCACTTGATTTAACAATAGAATTCATCTTTGGACCAGACAATTTCCTTCAAGGTTCAGCAGCGTACGGGTTGTAAAGACAGGTATCCCTAAAAATAGGTTTTTAACTAGAAAATGGAAGTCCTTGGACAACCTCGACGAGCTACTGTAAAAGAATGTTCTTTAGAAAGAACTCTTGAGTGGAAAACAAATATGATTCCTAGGGAAAAACTTAACTAACAATATGATTTCTTTATAATTGGAATGAGATATAATATCTTGAGAATAAAACGTAGAAACTTTCTTAATAATCCTTTTCTTTTTTTATTTAATAAAAACGTGGTCCTTGTGAAAAAAACTCTCTCTCTTAGAAAAAAACTTGACCTCTTGGTTATTTGTATATACCATATCTCTATGGATTCATTCTTCCATTCTGAATGCCTTTTTAATCATAGTAAGGTCATTCCAACTTAAAATGCATTTCACCAGTTTTCTTTTCAAGCAAAATCTCAATTTAATCCAACTCAAATTGTTCTACATTCAATAAATTGAACCAATTTGTACTTACTCTTCCTCACCTTAGGGGATATATAAGGATTTTATTACCTTTCTAAATCCTTTCAAGATCCTAAACAAGGAACTATGCATATTTGCATGTCAATTAACAAACCACTAATGTTTGAAAGACTACAATGTACAATTGTGTCTCTGTTACTTATTACAGGGAATCAACCTTTTTCTTATTCTAATTTTATTAAGACATAAAAAACCCTTTGATTAACCAAAGTGTGGTATTTGCTTAAAATTCCTCATCATAGAAGCACTTTTGTCAACTACAATTGAGAGGTAACTCTATAAGCGTTTTCCACAAGTAACCATATCATGTTACAGTACCCACTCTGAGTATTGTTTTATATTGACACTCTTTGCCGTGACGTCGTCAGAGATCTCAAAGACCACACAAGACACACTTGCGTGATGAACCTTTGCCAAGATCAACTGTCTCAAAGACATCACAAGACACACTTGTGTAACCCTACAAAAACTACTAGCTTAACCAAAATAAAGTTACTTACAAAGCAAAATAACCCATTTCACAACACATACATACCAACTCATCAAAGGGTCAATATTAATGAAGCATCATCAGCAATTGGACACAATAGAGCAAAAAACCTTTAGGAGTACATAAAAATATATATGTTGCTAGATAAGGATTCTTAAAGATATAAAGCAAGTCATAAAACAGTGTAAACTCTGTAATAAATTTGCTAAATATAATAAACCAGACAAAACATAATCCCAATTATAAAAAACAAAACCTGAAACATGAGAACTAAGCATTGTTGGCTCAAGGAATACTTTAAGAAAGGAAAATATGTGGTTCATGATAGCTTTCATCAATTTATAAAATTAGTTGACCAGTATCCCATGCAGTAAAATGGTACACTGGCAACAACTTCTAAAGATTCTTTGGAAAGAAAATATTGGTAGATTTAGAAGCACAAACAATATATAGCCATTTACAGACCAAAATTAACAAAATAAGAGATGAACATACCTGGGAGCTAAGAAAATGAACCACAGTATGACCACACTGTACTATACCCAAGAAAACAGGAGGGTAAAATGGTTAATCAGTTCTTCTGTGGGGATAATATCCAAATTTTCTGCAGAAAACTCAACCAGATGGGCTCAGCAACTATTTATGGTATTGGTGATATGTAGAGACAGGGTCAAATAAAAAAACAGGATGATTCCATGCAAAATGGTGTTTGAATAACAACTAAACTTTATCATAAGAGGATTTTGAATGATCCTCAAGGTACCCAACTTAAAACCTAAATTCAACAAAATTTGGATATAGGAAGTCCGCACAAGACAACAGAAACAGGAGAAACAAAGATTCAAGGAGACTCAAAGACCCTTAATCAAACCCTATCAAATTGGAGATGAATTATGGACAATTGAGAGACAAGTCAAAGCTTCAACCTAAAAAGGCGGGAATATACATTGTGATTGAGGTCAACAACAAATACAACACATGCAGAATACAAACAACTAAACTGAAACACAAGGTTAAAACTCTATACCATATTTAATTAAGACCAATTTATGCCTAGGAAGCATAATGGAACAATCAATGAGTGAAGCTCAAGTCCAAAAATGGAACATGTCCATGTAGGAGCCTTCCTCAAGGGAAGTATCATGTTAAAATTACAAAATAATATTATTGGACTGTAAATTAACTTTAAATCACTATAAACAAAAAAGATTTAATCTCATTGGTCTCTATCAATCATCAAAAAAAGATAAAACTTAGTAATTCAATTTAAACAACTTATGTGATTAAACTTTCACCTATTGATTCACAAGTGTAAAATGTTTCTAATCTAATAAAGATAAAACTCTTAGTTTTTTTCTGAATGGCTTTGTTAACAAGGCTTAGAAAATCTTTTATGTTGACGTTTTTTTTTCATGAAGTTGATGGTTTTCCAGTTATTACTTGAATAAACTTACAAATGATTTTTTCTTAAAGTTCATACATAAGCTAGATTATTTTATTGATAATGAAATCTGGTAATTGACCCTTTTCAAATATCTTATCTTGTTTTTTTCTCTAGATTTGATTTCAGTCTATTTTTTTCCTGCCTCCCTTCTAGATGTAGCCTTTTAGGTTTTTCAAGGCGGGTACATACTAATTTTAGGCTAGAAAAGTATGAAGTATAATAAATGTTTTCTTTAGAGTATAGAGTTCAAATCACTGGAATCTCAGTATCTAGTTGCTGACTACTAGAATTTCAAATCTTTATCACCCCTGACCTCTCTAATTATAACATAAGTATATTTACAGGATTATGATACATTGTTCTAACTCTCAATAGCCTCTTAAACCCTCCCTTAGTAACCATAGTAATGAGCCCCACTCAGAATGACAGTAGTATAACCACCCCTTTACTAGTATTTCCCCCTTTGTCTCAACTTAACATACTTATAGACTATAATAGCAGAGATATCCTCCCAGCTGGTACTAGGTACCTAAAAATAAACTCCATCTGGGAGAAATTGCCTTTCTACTAGGAGGATTTACTAATGAGTGAGGCAGGTTATAATTTTTTTTTTAAATTTAGCTCTATCTGAACATAATTTAGCACTATTCAATAATTAAAACCACATATCTTATATAATGTGCCCATAGGTGGTCCTGGTGCACTTAAGAAAAATTTGTCTACTAGAGACAATCAATTATAATAATCTATAATCCATTTACTATAGCTTACCTCAATAATTCTACTTACATCTAATCCAGTTGGTTAGTGATGGGGCATATCTTGCCAAAAGCTTGAATTACCCAACTATATAATTAGTTTCTTCCTCACAGAAGTAGTTGACCACTTGATGTTAATTAATTGAGATCCTCCTCAAGTTAGGGAGGAGTTATAAGGGTGAGGTAATGATAAAGATGGAAAGTTGGAGGTTTTATATAGGTTTGACAAGAAATCTAAGAAATTTAAAACAATTTAGGGGGGAGCGCTAAAAAAAATTGGCATCAAATGAAGTGATTTTAATCAATCAAGTAGCAACTCCACTAAGTCTTAAACAACCCTTTAAACCAGTCAAGGTAGATCTATCTTATTAAAAAAAAACTCATCAACCACTATCATATTTATAAGTGGGTATCTAGGTGAACCCAAGATCCATAAAACTTCATAGTGACTAATTTTTATTCTTAAATTGAAAAAAATTTACATTTTTTTGTTTTGGAGGATTTTTAAGTTGGGATAATGGGACTAAGTTATAAAATATAGAGTGACCTAAAGGGTTTTTTTGGAATTATTTTATGCTAAGATTCAAGGAGTCTGAGAAGATGTAATTTTGGGGTTTAAATTAGTTTTGATACTAAATTTATAGGGAGAGAAGAGTTTGGAGATGACATTAACTTGATATTAGTTAGGTAACAGATGTATATAAATGGGATGTGTACCAATTTAGAGGGATATTGATGATGTAAATTAACTAAACTGCTTACAATGTGACTAAGGAGGAGAATCTCATATAACCCATATTTCTTCATATAAAATAGGGTCTATTAAATTGATAAGGCTTGGGATATGAAATTTGGAAGAAGTTTAATAGGGACAAAGATGATGAGTTTGAATAGAGCTTAGTAAATTATATCCATATACAAACTTAATTATATATGTGTCTATTAAAATTATTAACCTACTTAAAATTATTGAGCCTCTGTACTTAAAGAAATAATATAAAATAAAGATACTGGACTTACTTTGGTTTCTCTTAATATGATAATTATTTAAACTAGATTACATAGTTTACAGGTTTAGCTAACTAAGGGTGGCTGTCTACTTACATTGACAGTTTTCATACTTTTATAATACATCTCTGTTGTTATGTATCTGTACCCTAATCTCTAAATCCTAAACAAGACTACAACATTCTATGATTCTAAGTTTAAAATGATCATATTCTTCTCTTAAGAATTTTGAATCTTATGATATTTGAGCCAGAGGTTGAATAGCCAAGTGGGATAGGGCAGCCTACTTGCACCTTAAACCTCTGGGTTTAAATACTAGGATGAAAACACCTAATGCAAGTACCTTGAAGCAATTTGCCTATGTGCTGGTGCTTCCTCACCCCCAACCACTACCATTAGAGCTTTAGGACCCAGACAGCCCACCCACCTCACCCTTGAAAGTTTGATTTCTTTGTTTCCACCTTTTAGTTCGTGATGATGTCAGTTGAGCCCCAATATCCCTTGTCTTCATTACTTGAATAGATTTTTTTTTTCTAAAAAAAAAACTGATCCCGCGACAAGTCATCGAACTTTGAATTTTAAAGTGTATAGAGGTTCAGAGGAAGTTTTGGATGGATAAGCTTACGATTCCACTCGAAAAAATGACATCGGAAAGCTATAAAAACCTAGGCACTTTAATTAAAACCATCGTTTTTTCTTGAGATTTCACTATACAATCAGAGTTAATTTAATATAGATATAAAAGTTAATAAGCAGAGATAAAGTTCAACTGTTCTCTTGACTTTATTATAAAAATTCTTGGGAATTTCAGAGGTTAAGGATTCAAAGATAGTTTATCAACTTTCGTTATGAGTATTCCTACTATGGTACCATTTGATTTCGACCCACGACCAGAAGAGTGGCGATATGACCATCAAGGTCATATGACGGAAACTTCTTTCAATCAGGTAGATTTCAATATAGATATAACTATTAGAAACTATATTTTATTAGTCTACTTTATTTATATTATTTGATTTTCAAAATAAGCTGGCTAGGTACAGCCGAACTTGTTGATCTTTGAAATTCCCTTGCTTTTTTGAAATTTGATATTATTTTTGTTCTTAGAACTACACTTGATTTTCGGTTTGGGTTTAATATTGTTGATTTTAGCTTGGATGAACGTCTCTCATTTACGTGAAATACAAACTTTACTATTTTTTAAAAGAAAACTTGAGTTCTTTGTTACGCAATGTATTTTACTTTTATTTCTTCAACCCCTTTATTTCCATCCTAAACCCTTTCAGTCCACAGTTTCAGAGTCTTTGTTGACGAACTTATCTATAACTTTTTATTTGAAATAGTGGTTATTTACTTGGAATTTGGTTTCTTACCTACTTATTAAAACTTTCTAGGATGAAGTACTTAGATCTCTATACAGATACATATCCACTAATGGGAGCAGGTATGTTTAACCTTGATGCCTTGAGAACAATCCAATACTAAGAGTACCGCTAGAAACGATCTCTTTCTTCAAAAACATATCAAATACTGCTCAAATGGTCTCGAAGTTCTTCCTGCTGGTTTTTCGAGTTTAGATGCCTCTAGATCTTGGATATGTTTTTGGATACTTCAGTCGCTGGCAATGCTCGGGCACGAGATCCCCGAAGAAATTAAAACAAGGTTGGTAACTTAAAAAAATAAGTGACTTAAATTGAATATAGAGCGAAAGAAACTCTCTCACGTTTTCAAAATAAAACAGGTGGGTTTGGAGGCGGACCTGGACAAGTGTCCCACCTCGCTACTACCTATTCTTCAATCCATACTCTGGCTTTAATCGGTGACGAAGAAGCCTACTCTTTAATAGACCGCGAAGCACTTTACAAATGGTTCCTTACTTTGAAACAACCGGATGGCTCTTTTAGAATGTCTATAGGTGGTGAGATAGATATAAGGTGATAATCGCTTTTAATTTTTTGAATTTTTTGAAACTACATTAGTACTATCAGCCTTAAGTGTTACTTCAAAATCCGTTTTTAAATTGTGTCTAAATGTTTTCTCATTTGATAAAGAATTTTTTACTGTATAGCTTATATGAGACTTCAAATATAGTGGGGTTATTTTTTTTGAGGTGATTTAGTTTATGAGTATGTCTCGTTAATTTTACTGGTCATATACTGCTATAGCTACAAGGCAAAATAATTCTAGAAACTAAGTATATTATTTAGAGCATCGTACTGTGTTTTATCGTGTGCTGCGCTTCTCAACCTGTTTACAGAAGAGTTAACTTCTGGTACATCTGATTTTATATCCAGGTACAATCCTAATTTGTCAGCGTAACTTAGCTGATGCTTTCTAGGTGTCAAGGATTTGATGGCGGACTTGGTTGTTATCCTGGAGTCGAATCTCATGGAGGATACTCTTATTGTGGACTCGCAGCTTTGGCTCTGTTGGGTGAAGTTGAAAAAATCAATATTTCTTCAATGATAGTAATCATTCCATATCACAATATACACTAAACTTTATGCTAGAGTTGGGCTGCTCACCGTCAAACTTCTCCCGAGGGTGGATTCCAGGGTCGTACCAATAAATTGGTTGATGGGTGTTATACTTTTTGGGCTGGAGCGTTATTTCCCATCTTGGCCAATTCCACTAAGAAAACTAAGTCTGAACTACCCGATCTTTTTTCCCGAGGTATTTTGTGTTTAAATTATCTCATTGTATGTCATTTGAAGTTTCCTCTTCAAGTATGTTTTTATACTTTAGCGGCAATTAAGCCAAACTAATGATTCTAGTCTTAAGTTTGTTTTTAAACGAAACTTTTCACACATTCTTTAGACTAGCATCTTTATTGAAAATCTTTTTATGATTTTTAGATCTTTGAGTATACTTTTTTATAAAATGTCGCAAAGCTTGACTTAATTCTTAACTTGTACTTTTATTTGACTTGGTATATTTCTAACACTACGAAACTAGAGCATTTGTCAACCTATGTCCTTAATGCATGTCAAATGAATTCCGGGGGCCTACGCGACAAACCAGGAAAGTAAGCATCGGTAAAACTATCATTTTGTATCTAAAGCCGCCACGCTATCTTAGGAGGCCCGACTACTACCATTCCGCTTACGTCCTAAGCGGTCTCTCCATTACTCAGAACGTTTATCACTTCGACCGCACTGCCGCTTCATCGACTACCTTGACTACCCCCGGTACTCATGGTTATTTCTGGTCGGCCTCACGTCATCCTCTATTTGAAGCTGATGCTGAATTTGGTCAAGACTTTATGGTGGTAAGCTAAATATTCTTATATTCCCTCTAAAAGCCACGATTACCTTTTAGGTACCTACTCACCCCCTCTTTAATATTCCCCTTGAAAAAGTTACGACCATGTACCGCCACTTTTACAAATCTCTTCCTTAAGTGTCAACTACTGTAAACAAGTCAATTTTTAAAATACTCTCTATGTCAGAAGATCAAATTCCTGACATAATGTGTTTAATACATTTATCATAATAAAAAACCAATGTACTATAATATTTTTATCTTTGTGTTTATGAAAAGATTGACTGGTAAATATCTTGACAATATTGAGAAATATGTAGTACTTTTAACAATCAAGCTTTTTAGTCTAGTTGGATTAGATTGTCAAGTTGACATCACATAACCTTTCTCTAGTCCACCTCTTTAATTATAAAACTCCACCCTAAAAATAGCACCACTATCCCACTTCCTTTGAAAATTCCACCCCCTTTTTCCTCCCCAGCATCACCCTCTGTATAACCTCTACCTCTCCCTCAACTAATAACTAATGACTAACCTTTTCACCTCAAATATAAATCCCTTTCAACCCCCCTCTCCCCCACCTATCCTCCACTTTAAACCTAGCCCCCTACCCCTCCCTTTGATACTCTCCTTACAATTTCCTTTTCCATCTTCTGCTCTCCACTCTCAACCTCCACCCCTCATCTCCCCCCATCACTCTACCTCCACCCTAATCCCCCCACAATATTCCCCTCCACCCTCATCCTTTGATACTTTAATCACTACAATTTTCCTCATCTGTCACCACCCAAACTTCACCCTATTCCTTACTACTACCCCTCTTACACTCTCCCTATAGTAACCATCTTTATTCTCTTCACCCTTCTCCAAATCTTCCCTCTGCATCTCAACTGCCACCACCCTATTTTTACCTTTATTTCCATCAAGCCTCCTTTACCCCCACCTCTTCATCAAGACCCTCCCTGAATAAACCATCTTCATTCATTATCCCATCCCATCCTCAACCTTCCATCTCTCCTTCTAATGCTCTCTCCCCGTTACTACATCTTTACTATTATCACTCTTCTCCCTCTCTAATTTTCTCTTACTATAACTTTTACTATCATCTACTCTCTGCTCTCAACTTCAACCCTTCATCTCTCCCTACCACCCTATCTTTGCCTTGTCACTCTTCCCCCCCTCCAATTCTCTTACTTTACTTTTTTTATTCTTTACCTGACAATACTATCATCTTAACAAAATTTAGTTTGAACTAAACCTCATCTAATATTAATTTTAATTTAGTTTGGATTTATAATCTAAGAATTTATGAAGTCCTTTAGATTTCAGCACTATAAATTTTACTAGTGGATGTAATTTTGTCACTTAGGCCGCATTTTGAAGCCAAGAATCAAATCATTATCAACAATGGATTGTGTTGATCTATTCATCTTTATATCTGATTATGACTAAATGAGTTGATCAAATTCTAATAGTTTTCCTTTAAATACTATGTTGAGCAAGTATGTATCACCATTATGCTGGTATTAATTTGTTTTAACTATCACTTTTCTATGAATTATTTATGGTAAGAGATAGTTAGAAGTGAAGTTAGGTGTCAAAACCTCACATCACTCTCCCAGACTTCCAAACACTATATATTTCACCCCCTCCCATTTTTTTCTCTATATTTGACCACTTGAACTCTTCACATCCACTATTTTCATGAATTGCTTTTAAGAGTCTAACTTCCTTGGCACAGGCTAACTGAACCTAACAATCACCTTACTTTCTTACCAGTTGATATACCCTACTAAAGAGCTAAAAAAAGAAGAAGATAAGGGGGGAAAATGAGGAGAGAAAGGGAGGACTTTAGATGTCCTTGGTATCTGGTTGGAGTTACCAAATATCTAATGAGGGTACTGATTTAGCTACCATAGAAAATCTATCATGCTACCCTAACCCCCTTTTTATCACAGAAAACTTTATCCTCCCCATAAATTTTAACTCTCAGTTACCCCCTATGTACTAAACCTAAATTTCACCCTACTTTAACCTAACTATCCCCACCATCATTGAGAATGGTAAACATCTCCCTCACACTGGCCCCTTCTAAAAAAGCTGATATCCCATTTCAATTCTCCCCCCTACAAATTTATCAATATAGAGAGGGACATTTTGGTGGTGGCAACCCTCACCTATCCCACACAGAGACATCATATAAACCCCACCACCCTCCCCCTAGGATATGGCAGATTTTCATCTATATAAGCGCCTCTACTTCATATTCCCCTTGGAAAATATTTTATGGTACCATCAAACCCTCCTAGGTTTAGGTATCAATAAGATTAGATTGGGTTGGGGAGGGGAGGGTAAAGGAAGTTTAACTCTACCTATTAGATTTTGGTAGCCTTGGTGGGGGAGGGATGGAGGGGGGAGCTCAAGCAGATATACTTTATTCCTATAGAATTTTTTTTCTCCAACCCCAGTTTATCTCAAGATCTATTTTATGAAGGGTAAGAATCTAAGATATCTATAAACTCTTTCTTAGGAGGGATACCTTCTCTATTAAAAAATAGTCTATTTCAGAGTAATATATTCTAAAAATTCTGCATTTTTGGAATGGAACACTTTTAGAAAAAAATAAAGAATTTTTCAAAAAGTCTGAGTTGATTAAAGTTTTTTGCTAATAAATTATTAGAAATGTTTTACTCCAAAAATGTTCTGTCCCTTTTGTTCTATCCCAAGATGTTCTATTTTTTAAAATTCAGGAATAGACCATTTGAGAATGGAACAATTAAAAAAAGGGAAGTACCCTTTTTGGAGGGTTGCAATCTTAAGAGTTAATAGTTTAGCTATTATTAGGGTAGGTTTTTTGGGATTTCAATCATGTTAAAAAGTTAAGAGGAAAAGTTTATAGTTAAAGATATTCAAAAATTATAATAGGAAAGTGCTCTCCCACTATACATCCAAGTTAAGTATAGTCAAATAATGTTTAAAAAGTTTTGACATCAAGACTAGACATTTACTTGGCCTTAAAGTAAGCTTCTAATTAGATAACCAAAATCTTCAAAAGGTCCTATAAGTTATTGACTAGATATACCTAAAAAGCCTTAGCTATATTTTTGTTTAAATGTAAAGTTCAATCTTAGAAAAAATTTGATTCCAGATATAGCCTGAGATGCAAGGGCACTTTAGAACACACTATATTCCAAAATTTCCCTGATACCTAGTATTATTAAACTCAATAGTGGTAGTACTTCCTGTGTAGTAGCTTTTTTCTCTAAAACTTGTGTTGTGTTGGTGGTGAATTTCTAGTTTCAATCCTTACTAAAAAATAAAGAATATATGTAGATCTAAGAGTTTTGTAAAGGGTATTTTAAAACAATGGTTTTAGTTGTTCTGGAATAATCTGATATTAGATTAATGCTGAACTAAGTCAAAAGTGTTGTTGTTAATACCTTAATAATCTTTTTTCTAGATGTCCCTACTATTGTACTAGTTTTTAGTTAATTTTGTTTAATGATGGTCTATTTTGGGCCATGACTTATGCTCATACTTTTAATTAGTGTAAACTCTTTTTAAATGGAGCAAACCTTATTTCATTTCTCCTTAATCCAATATAAAGTCCCAAAATATTACTGAATTAAGATTTTAAATTGTTTTAATCTATGTTTGATTTGACTTATAATCAATATATTAAAGATTGAACAGAATTCATATATAGTGTTATAGAGGTTAGTTTTTCTTGCTTTAGAACTTTATTTAGTTAAGGACTTACACTACTTTTTTTATAATATAAATGTTTCTACTTAAGTAGATTTTTATATAAAACTTACTCTGGGAAAAATAAAAAGCTAACTTAGGCTAAATGCTAAGTTATTTTTCATTCCAACCAGGTACAAAGGGAAATTGCTCTATTTGATTTAGCTTGTATTCTAGCATCCTTATAATTAGAGATGTCTTTTTAGTTTATACTTCTGAAATATAGTAGTACAAATTCCCAGAGCTGTATTAGTTGTACCATTTATTAGTATACTATCGGAATACTGACTTCGTTCCCAGATGCTTACTACTCACAGATTAAGTGAGGCGACCCCGGACGAGATGAAAGGATAGACTTTTCTTAAAAACTCAATCAGAGCATCCATGAAAGTTTCTGGATCCATAGCCGGACGCCGGTTGGGAAGAAGTTTTCCACAAGACAAAGCAATTTCATACAAATTGTCAATTTCCTCACGGAACAGCTGTGAATGCTCAGGAGATATCCATTGTGAAATAGCTGTTTCCTTGAACTCGTGGAACTGATTCTAAACATATCATTAATTCCAATTTAGACAAACAAACTTACTGGTTGGGTTAGAAGTAATACCAGAATAACTTCAGAGGCAGATTCGAAGAGATTTCCATTGATTTTTCGAAAAAGCAGATTAGAGAACGTAATCTGCAATTGTTTGGAAAGATAACCTGAGAGATCTAAAACATGTTAAAAGAATTTAGCATAGGTATTCTTACAGCTATGATCGGTCTTGAAGGCGTGTAATCCCATGATGAAAACGGAACTGTATGATATATGAGCTGATTCATAGGGGAGAGTATAGAAAAAAGTATAGTTAAGGAACAACTAATTGATGAGAACTACATAAAAAGGATATTTTTCTTGAGAGAATATCAATGAACTCATAATTGAATCCATGAACTCGAGAGGAAGATCAGCCAGATATTGTGGAAATTGTTCTGCAATTAAAGCAATGACCGACAAAAAACAGGACGCGAGCACTGGTCCCTATTTGAAATGTTAAAGAAACATTTAAACGTCAAAATACCTGTAAGTTCTCTTGAGTGATCAAAGGAAACAGGTGACTTATAGCATGAAATATCAAATTAATGACACATTCATGGCCTTCTCCTTCACCTAAAAAACTACATTACATATTTGAAGTCGTTTTTAAAAATAATACCTAATGAACGATCCAAGAAAGCCAAGTTACAAATAGATTCCAAAGCATCACATAACTCAGGACTGTGCTCAGAAGTCACATCAATATGACTAGTTGTGCGATCAATTTCTACAGAGAGTTAGTAAAGCTCAAATATAAAGACATTTAAGTTATCAATAATTACCAGGGTAGCTAACTATATATTTCTCAAGAAGCTTGTGAAAAAAATGACTAAATTTACTTAGATCATCAGCTTCAAAATCGAAAAGATCCTAAAAAGTATAATTAGTTGTAATTAAAATAAATCAAAAGATACAAGATTTTTTGTTAGGCTGTTTAGAAAAACAAGAGCTTGTGACCAGATTTCATATTTGGACTTTGAAACTGAAATAAAGTCAAGTACTACGGGTAAGTAGTCCACATAACAATGAAATAAGGTCAAGCAGTTATCACTTTCATTCGCCAGTGCAAATCCGTGTAAAATCTATTAAAGTAATCAAAATATTAGTAAATCTTCTCAGTTGTGACTTACCTCTAGAATATTATGTATCCGACCAACAGATTGTGGGTCTACAGATGAACTCCCCTTCTGATTGAAGATATCAACTAAAAGCTTGATTTGCTCCTAGATTTTAGTTAATACTAGTGGGCTAGCTACTAAATCTTTTTTTACTTCTAGCTTGTTTTTTACTAGATGAAGAAGTACTTGACGAGTCTCGCCATTTGATGTACCAGTTGCAATTAATAGGATCGACTGTACAACAATACTAACATACACAAATGATTAATTTATTGTCTTATCTGAAGAGTACCTGTTAGCAATATGAATCCAAGAATTCATGGTGCCCATCAATGTGGCCGATATTTCAATAAATTTTTCTAGATAAGTTAGTAAAGAGTAGATCATATAAAGTTACGTGAATTAAATAAAACCAAACGAGATTCTTTTCTGGAGACTAAATGAAGCAAAACTCGAGCGATCTAAATTAAATTCTCGATATTAGATTGTTTTCAAATTGAAATGAATTACCTGAGTAAGCGGACCTGACTTGCTTTCCCACATCAGGTAATTTTTCCAAATCTTATCAAGTAGCATATCAAGGACTAATCTACCAGCCTGCTCAAAACTACTTGTACCAAAAACGTCCAGTATGTTTTTGCTTCAAAAGAGTCAAAAAAATGTTATATTTGTTTTATTACCTTATTATGAGATATCCTTCTTTGTTGGGAAATAAATATGTTTGCGTCCATCGTTCAATGAACCAAAAAAATGTTTCGGCAAGTTTTGAACTACACCACGTATTCTATATTTAGAATTAGATATTGATCGCTCTTTTTAAATTACCTTCACGTCCATTCTATCAAAAGTTAGGAAATCAACCATGCTCAAAATCAACTCGGGTAAACGAATAACCGGGTCTAAACTTTGATCTGTCTTAAAAAGTTTAAAAGATGTCTAAGGTAGATAAATTTACTTTTTGAGATGAAACATTATTTAATGAGTTAGGTATAGAAACTAGTTCCCCAGTTCCCGAATCAGCAAGGACAAACCCAGAGATTAACAATAGCCAATGTATGTGTTCATACAATATAGGTAAAGTAAGATCTAAATATATATATATTAATGATGCATATATAGCTAAAATTACCCTCGGGATGCAGCTCATGTGCGGAAAATATGCCCCTGAGCTGCTCGAATAACTTTTCAAATAATTCTATAAGTATAGTTAACGATTTCTCGGGGATTGCTCTAGCCAAGATCGCAAGATTCATTAATTCATCTTCATGAAGCGCCTAAGATCAGAATGAGTAAAATAAAATTGATGACCACAAACCCAGTCTTTGTAATACCCTTCAGGCTCGTTAAGGCCGCTAGAAATTTCATCTGTTGCTATTTTGATTTTTGTCTCAATGTAGGACTCAAACAACGACAAACAAAATTGATGGATAAAGGTGCGAAATCCAGCTTCAGTGTCTTCTGATGATTCGTCCGTTCTATGCAAAACCAAGAATGAAGATCTTTCATCATTGTTGACCTGTCTCACTATTTTTTGTCAGATCTAAAAAAATACTACAGTATCATTACCTAGCGTCGCCCACATATCAATCAAAAAATCAAATGATTCACCAGCACATGTATCATCGGTTTCTTTCAGTGTAAGTCTCAAGCAATTTAGGGTAAGATCAGCGGCGTGTTGTAGTAAAACGGATACGCCAGGAACTGAAAGAAGGTTTGATAAATTGAAAGAACAGAGAACACCCGAGACCAATTGAGATACTGTTAGAAGATAAGTCTCTTCTTGGTCGTAAATCGAATGGTTGCTAATAATGTAATTATAAGCTTCTGATAGAAATTACGCCAAACCTTGTAAGAATATTATTTAGGTAAAACGAAAATCTTTCAGTAAACGCCATGCGTTCTTGGTCAGATTGAAATTGTTCACTATCAAGGTTACTTAGAGCTATCATCACTTGGCTCAAGGGAGATCGTGCTTCGGGTAAAGATAGAAGACTATTGTTGAGCTACTTGACAGTTAATATGGGTTCAGTAAGAATTATACTCACTGAAAAAATTAGATCCAGAAAAGATGGACTTGTAACGTAAGGTTTCCAATCATCAGGGAGAGTGTTAGCGGAAACGAACCCTCTCATATGCGATGCGGCTTCGCCATCGTCTAGAAAGTCATCTACCCAAAAAAATCGGTTATATACTGAAAATTTGGTTCAGGCCTACCAACTTCATCAAAGTCCCAAAGAATAAGTCTCTCGAGTAGTTTACAGACAAGATGACCAACGCGAGGTTCTTCGACATTGGTTTCATTTGAAGAAAGAGAGTCCAGCCATTTCTTTGATATTTCAGAAACCGAGAGAAATACTTTTAGAAGATATCGATCCTTAAAAAATTAGCACAAATATATGGTTGAAAAAAATACTTGGAATTCGTGCTTGCACCTCAGATGTAATTCGTTTGAGAGCCCGAACTGCACCGAGCAATTTTCAATCATTTCTTCAAGTAAAGAATTGGTAAAAACCAATACAGTGTATTTCTGCATGATTCTGAGCTCGAGTCAAACAATATTAATAGGATTACCTCGTGCTCTTCTTGTAGAGGGAGTGAAAGAATGGAATCAAGAAACCCGGATATGGCTTCTTCTCCATCTCTAACCCAACTAAATTTACAAATCGTAGCTGTAGACTAAAAAAATTAAAACGGGAACATGTTTCCCAGCTCTTTACCTGAAGTAAAGTAGAGTTGGTATGGTTAGGAAGGCTAGATTAGGTCGTGGAGTGAGTTTGGTAACAAAAAAAAGTTACAAAATTACCTAGAATTAGTCAAACAATACTGAAACAGATAATCTCTGAACACAGAAATCTCTTCTTTGCTTATGACAAAAAAATCTTGTGGTATTCTTCGCTTGATTGTAGAGGAAGCATGGAAATGTGCTAAATCATTTCTTGAGCCATCTAAAGATAAATGTTTTAGAATGAATAAAAGCCCTCTTTTCTTTCTGAATTACCTAAAACATTTTTACAGATGAGCAAAGCTTCGGGCATATCAGCAATTTTTTTAAGGAACTTATCAGCATCTTCTCTAGTATTTCCATTCTATATTTGTGAAGCCTAGTGAGTAAAATATATATATTTACGATTTAGAAAAGGTGATGAGTCGCTTGATGGATCGATTTAATTTTAAATTGATTTAGCAAGGGGTGTTGTCTACAGATACTAAGGAATTTAATCTAATGACAAAAGAACAGCTACATTCAAGTCAAAAACATTTTCACACTTAAAAAGAGTCTTCAAAGAGAATTACTCTAACAATTCGGTCTTTAAAAAAAAGCTGGATTTATAAAATAGATCATTTAAATTTTTGAGTTCGAACTAAGGAAGGTAGTATTTAATTTGAATCAAGTAAACACCGTAGTAAACTAGCTTCACCTTGCATTAAAACTTGATAAACCAAATAGATGCTAAATGCCATTAAACTAACCAAATATACACAATGGAAAATAAAATAGAGCCGTCATCTCGTAAGAGAACAACTAACAATACCCAATAAACCTGAACCTTACTCCAATCACCGAAATCCCCTAACGTACCTGCAACTCGATACTCGCCCTTTCAAACTCTTGGGCGAAAAAATTCACATCCATATTAAAGAAGCAGGCAGTGTAATTGAAAACCGTAGAGTAGTCGTATTTAATTTATTTATTACTAGTTGATTAATGTAAAGGAAAGGTAACCCATATCAATCTCTACGAGAATAAAGAGCTCCTGCCGATACTGGTGACCACTAGATTTATCTATGAGATGACGATACTGTTCTCCCTAAAGTTTCGTTATAGCGCCCTCTCTCAATCAAGTCTCCAATTAGGGGGCTCCTAAATAAATGGTGAATTGGATCAGACCATGCGGGCACTTTCAATTTAATGGAATTCTTGATCAATCATTAAAGTATGTTGATTGATTATGGATTACTGAATTTTATAAAAACCTTGTCAGCATAACCAGGCAACTCTAGTAGTTTTCAACAAAGGAAGATTATTATGACTTATCAACTATAACAATTTAATAAATGTATAATTTTTTTATTTAAAGTCAACCATGAAACAAAAAACAGTTTAAACTATAATATTGAGATTGAAAATCTTGACAATCAATAGACATTCATATCCGTAATTCATTTTAATTATATACTGTATAGGATAGTATGGTATAGTATTAAAATTGGTAAGAAAGAAATTACTCCGTTTAATTTTTCTAAATTAAAAATAGATAATGTAGCTATTTAACTTGATATTATAGATGATAGATAGCCTCAATAAAACCTATCTATGACAAACCATGGTGAGTGGATAATGTAAATCTGTGAAAATCATGTCAACTAAAGCAGTATATAATAATACTTGTAGTAAATTTTAGATATAATTGTTAATGTAGTTAAGAAAAACAATTTGATAAATTATTGGTCTTAATATCATAGGTAGGTTAAGTTACAAAATGAAATAGTAGATCCAGGTGATATTAATCAGAGATAATGTTTATTACTATAAAAAATGATCTTTTCTAGATTAGTAAGTGTACCAAATTATAATCAATAAAATCAAGGATAAGAAAAATCTAAAGTATAACTGTAATTTTATAAAGCTTATTAATAGTAATTTAAGTTATACAAATATAAAAAAAAAGTAACATATCAAATTAGAGATTTTTTATACTAAGTATGCTAAATTTAAAATTTAATAAAATTATTGTAAAATGTAGTAATTTTAGTAAGTATCAATTAAGTTAATTTTTATCATAAATCTATCATAAAAGTTATAAATTGATCTTATATTATACATGTTTAAGATTTAGTATAGAAGAAAGATTAAAAATAGATTAAATATACAATCTAAAGTAAGTAAACTTAATCTAGGTTTAATTTCTAGCATATAATATTATAAAGATTACTTTTTGATTGTATAAGAATTGTAAAGTTTCAAGCATAGTAGATAGGCTCTAGTGATGATTTTGGTGTTTTAACTTAGCCACTTCTTAATAGTTACCTGTTTTAGAATTAGTAATCTTAAAAGACTATAGTTTAAAGCATTGCATAGAAAAAGGTTGGTGAGTCTAAGTATACATCTTTTAAGGATTTAGAATAAAAAAATCACCTTATTAATTAATTTTTAGTACATAGAACTAAAAGGTTTGTATATTTTTCTTCAATTAAATATTCAAAGAGACAACATCCTTGAAATTATTACTAAGTTATAATACATGAAAAAATTAGACTAAATTATATTGTAAATTTTTGAAAAGAACAATAGCAAATCACTATCAGTTACTTAGACAGCTAAATCATTTAGTAAGCACAACTTTTATTAGGAAAGAATTGCAAGATTTCTGGATACAAGGTGGAAACCAGCAAATTTTTAAAAATTTTGAGTAATTCAAGTTTCTCATTGCTATGCCTAAATAAGTTTAGAATATGTTTTCTTTTTAATCTTTAAGTTATCAACCTATTCATATAATCTTTTCTCTAGAATAATGTATAATAATCTCTCTCTAAGAGCCCTGATAATTTTAATATCTTTTTTAGTTTGCCAATTTTTTTAAAAAAATGTTCTATGTTAATTAATAGAATAATACAGAAAGATTGTAACACAAACACTTTTAAAACCTAAAACAAAATCTTATAAAAATAATAGTTTTCAAAGAGTTTATACAAGTATTCAAAAAAATTTTGGCACTTTTTATTAATTTAATTGTGCACTCTTGTCAATCTTCAGTGTTTTCCTTAAAGACTATTATAAAATTTTGATTATTGTTTATTGATATCTAAATTTTGATAATTTCACCAAAATTTTTATTCTTGCTGAACTAAACACATATAATGTTATTCACTTTGAAGATTTTATAAATATAATATATTACATTATTAAATTGTTCCATTTTATCTTAGAAAACCCAAAGTTCTTTATAACTTTTCTCTGCAATATCTCTTTGCTGATATCATCATCAATTGATTAAAAAAGATTATCTAGTCATTTTGGCTTGACCTCAATATTTTATACTATCTCATTGTATCAATTATATAAGAAAAATCAGCTTTTATTTGGGTCTATGTTATACTTAAACAAACTTTAATATTTTTTTATAGTAAACAAAGCACAACCTTGTTGATCTCTAAATTGAAATAAATATTAGTTAAAGTTTAATACATTTACTACATATAAATCAAGTGAAAAATACCTATAAAATTTTAATAATTGTCACTATCATACCAGGTTTTTGTCATGACAGGTTTTGCTGTCCTACCCGGATTTCCAGTTTGGATCCGTCTTCCAAATCCAACCTTCATCAACTGATTTAATCTTTTTCTTAACCACAAGTTTTTTTTGACCCTTCCTTCCTATTAAATATACCCTAGGCCCATACAACCCAAGTTTTTTTTCTCTGTCCCTATTTTCTTTTCTTTTTTTTTGGCCTGAGTTTTTAAGGTTTTTTATCTTGTGTTTTATGTTTTTCTTTCACAAATTCTTCAGTTTTTGGCTATTTCCAAAGGGTCAAAAATACCATTCTGACCCAAAGCCAGGAATTGAACCCGCAACCAAAGTGACCAGTTCCAGCTTGCGCTGTTACCAGTATACCACCAAGGCTGAAACACAAATAGGAAAACTAAAGAACAACAACTTAATTAACAAAATAAATTACAACTTGTTAAAAACATCTCTATGTTTCTTTATTTACTTTTTACTGAGCAAAAATTGAATAAGATAACAAAAAAAAAGTCTAACAAGAAGATCATTTTTTTGCTTTATTTCTATGCCTTCTAAAGCATAAAGATAAAAATTGGATATCCAGGCCAGAAGGAAAAGGCTATTTAGCCGGCAGGGAATGAAGGCATCTAAGTAGTCAACCACTGGGAGGTTTAACTTCCAGTCTACTCTCAGGATACGTTCAGGCGCCAAACAGAACCTATAAATACCAGCCAGTATAATTTCATTGACCAGTATGTTCTCTTTACTCCCAATTCTGTGATTATTTTGGGATTATAGGCTTTAAGAGATTCAAAAGCTTTACAAGATGCACTCAATATATTGCTTATGCTCTGTTTTGTAGGTTGTGACCTCAAATCTAACAAGATAGTGAGACCCATACTTACTAAGTAATAAACTCAAACATTCCAATCAACTGCCGGAATATAGGAGAACACCTAAATTGTTCCTCTAATCTTCTAGGGAACCTATAAGATGCTTTGAATTGGATGGGAGTAAATGGTTCAACGTAACCATCTGTTGACCAAGTTGCAGCCAAGTCTGGAATTAGATCTCTAACAACTGGAACAATGTCAGCAGTATTATAATACTTAGTAAAATGAGCATTGAAAGTTTCATTCATTTAGACCAAGGTGTGTCCATAATTTACAGGCAGCTTTGTATACTTGATTAAATTCAAAAGGCTGGTATGGTTGTTGATATTTGCTGCTTTGCAAGTTGCTTCAATAAACTCTATTAGGGAGGCCGGTATCACTGCCAACAGCTTACCAACTTGCTCTTGAGCATTGGTGACTGCCAAAGCTTGCCAGTCTGACTTTGTCTCAGGTGCAGTGGTTAACCACTCCGCAAAAGACATGTGGCGGTACTTGTTTACAGCAGCTTGCCATATGTCTATTTGTTCAGGAGTTAAAATAATTTATTCTGTTACAATACCAATTAGTGGTATAAGTTAGTCCTTTTCTAAGACATTATATCCCATCATATTGCCATCAACAATACCTGCATTCTCAGGATCTAATAAATTTAATTGGCTTTATTTATAATAAAAAACTAATCCCTTCTATAAACAATCTCTTGATTATAACATTATAACTATAAGAGCTGTTTGATGCAACTGCACATTCATATTCAAATCTTATAGTGTTATTGCAAATCTCTGCCAATTCCTGAGCTACAAGAGTGTCTTCAGG
>CAOJZF010000199.1:0-14301 GCA_948465475.1 Thalpophila matura
GGGTACTTTTGGGGATTTCAAGTTCATGGATACTGACCTGGTTATCCCTGCGGCCAGGCCAATTTCTGAGAAAAGCAGACACCACCAACTTGGTCCAAGAGTTTTTCAATTAATGGTAGTTGATACCTACTTTTAAGAGTTACGGAGTTTAAAGCACAACAGTCAGCGGTTAGTTGTAGGCTACCATCTTTCTTTTGACATAGAACACGGCTGCCCCCCATGGGGAAATAGAGTTTCTAATTAGTCCTTGGCCAAGAGCATCAAGAAGATGAGCCTTGAGAGTTCAATCTTTCAGAGGTGTTAACCAGTAGATGGGAGATTGTTTAGGCATGGATCCTTGGAGTTCAATACAATGTTTGATTTCTCAAGTTGGGGGCAACCCATCAAGGTTATCCTTAAACACATTTTACAACTCTTTTAAGAGAATACATACCCTAGGATCATCATGTTTAAGTTTGAGTGCATCATTATAAAAACATATACAGTGAAATTTGCAGTGTTCCCATTACTGTTCTATTTCCTTTTTGGTCTTAACCACCTTGAAAAACATTTAGTTGTTGAGGAGATAGTGCATCCCTTTGGGTAAAGCACTGAAGTTGACTCCTCCTTAATTGAAAGTAAGTGTTGAGCTGTCCCAATCTATTGTCAGTTTCAATTCCATCAGCCATTCCAGTCCAGCAATGATTTCAATTCTTAAGTTTAGGTAAACCAGTCCCCCAATTCTAATAATCAGGTGATCTAGAGTGAAGCTTATAGCCTCCAACTGTTAATTGATCATCATTCTAGTTTGATCAGCCAAGGTGATTGTTCAAATTTTCAATCTCACTGAAATTAGATTATACTTTTTCAGCAAAGGTATTGGAGAATAGGGACCGTTCTGCACTGGTATCCAGCAATAGTCTATGGGTACTTTGTCTAAAAGAGAGATGGAAAATCAATACATGGTCTATTTATTAGAAGATGAGTTGATGGTGGATATTCTAGCAAAGTATTTTTTGTCTGCTGGGGCTGACACTTAGTTTAAGTAGGAACTTTTTCCAAGAATTGCCTTGATTGCTATTGGAGTTTCCTTGATGTCCTCCACGGTTTAAGTTTGACCCACCTTGGTGATTTCCTCATCATATGTTCCCAGCTATAGGACTTGCTTTCACTGTCCTACTCTTTTTAAAGTTATGTTAGTGAAATGCTGGCGGATAGGCTTGTTCTTTATGGCGTGTTAAGCCTCTTGATAGAGATCCTTGGGGAGTTTGCAATCCTCCTCCTGGATGTAATGCCTAACTTTATAATGAAGATTCTTAGAAAATATATAATTAAATATTCCTTTGTCCACTTTCACGTCCATTTGTGCTAGGGATAAATGCATTCATAATTGAAAACGTATCCGTCAATGGTTCCCAATTGTTTTAATTTGTCCCGCATTCTTGCAATAAGATAAAAATTAGAAATGGGCACCAAATTGGACTCAGATTTTAGTCTTTGAATTGCCCTGATTGAAGGTAGTTTTTCCTTGATGTACAAGTTATACCAATCCCCTTTCAAGCCTTCAAAGCAATTAGTGGACTCTCTTACACATTGTATCTAATTGATAACATACAATTCTAGGTGGTATTCAACTGTAGGTGTCCAGGATTCCATATTGTCTATGTCTTTTCCTTCAAAGCTTAGGAGTTTGAATTGGACTGAGAAACGTGCAATGTTGTCATTACTATCTGAGGTGGGAGTATTATCTTGTTCTTATGTGTTAAAAAAACTTCCAGAATAATAAAACTTCTCTTGTGGTGAACTTTGCCATAGGAAATATTCATTTTTAGAACACAATCTAGAAAGTGGGTATCATTGTTAAATAATGTCATTTTTTTTTCTATTAATAAGGATATGAAGGTTAGTATTGCTTACCTTAGGGCTTTTGAGTCCAACCTTTTGTCGCTACCAATGTTGCAATTGAATGTAAAAGTATTTTTGTGGGGAATTTAATATGTATGAAGACTGGAATTAGAAAATAGATGTTGTTTATTAAGTGTAATCAACTACTAAAAGGCGAAATCCTTTGATTTCAGCATTGTTGATAATAGATTGACAACAAGATTATAGAGAATCAATCCTCCTTCTAAAAGGGGGATCGTTCAGACAAGGGGGAGATGAAATTTTGGAGGAGGAATTTCAGAGAATTAACTATGTTTAGAATAGTAAAGAACAAGTGTGAGGCAAGATTTGCAATACTATCAATTTTTAAACTTATCATAAATCTTAAAATATATTAGGTAAAAAGTAGAAGATAATTTCTCAAAACATTCCTGATGTAAATAATAAAACCAATTTGATTATCACTATTGTATTATGCAACCAAACATCTTAAGATAATTTTAAAAGTAAATAATATACAAATATAATGTTTTTAAGTTTAAAAAATCATCATATATGATGATTATGATAGGAAAATATATAAAGATAGTTTTTATGTACAGTAAAAAAGTTTTGATACTCAATTATTAAAATATTTTCTTTTTATTTAAATTTTATCTTTGCAAATATATTAAAATTTAATTAATTTTAATTATATCTTTCTACTAGAAAAGATAAAATAAGTGAAACTACCTTGATAATAAATTTTTAGGGTCTGCAAAAGAGAAGATATTTATTATATTATATCTTGGTCTGAAACCTGACATATATGTTAAATATAAGATATTTTAGTCTATATAAAAGTAAAAAATTCTAAACTTGCTAAATTAATCACTATAAAATTATAGCTAGAGATACCAAAGTAAACCTAAAACTAAAATCAATGTATTAATTTCTAATCAAAGTACTGAAATTTTGATAGATTCTTTTCTTTTTTAAAAAAAAAAATTAAATAGCTAAATAATATTAAAAAGTAAATTGAAAACTTTTTTGGGCTATTAAACTATCTATATAATGGATTTTTATCAACGCTTACATAGCAAATATTAATTCTAAACTATTTAAAGTGAGCCAAGTTTGCTGTTATCAAGTCGACCAAAGATGATCTTTTAAAAATTTCACAATTATAAAAATCACTCTTTCTGGTTTAAAGTTCCGTCCTGGTCTTCAGAATTAGATCTGATTTTTAGCTCATTTTAAACTAGAAAACTTATTTCAAGGGAATTATATAGAAATTATACCTTGTCTAAAATTTTTTAAAACTAAGTTCTTAAAGATATCTTACTCTGCCATAGAACCAAATTTATAATCTAATATTAGAACAAAAGTCAATAAACCACTATATTTAATAATTTGTGCCATAATTGCTTTTAAATTTCTCCTCACCCCTTCTGCCCATTCAGTCTATAAATTTCATTGAATTACTTGTAATCCATTCTTTCTTTGTTTTTGTAGTTATTTAATCTCATAGGTTCCTTGCTCATGAATTTATTAAAAATGTAAAATGTCTTTTAAATTATGGGCCTACTATTGTAGTTTTTGTAAAGGGTTGATTGATATCATTGAATTATGTTAATAATTGGTCTTCTAGACAAAAAAAATCTAGCACTGATTTTCTCTTAAACTAATTACTAATCCTGATATAATATTTTAAACATTAATAGAAGGTAGTAATCATCTTCAACCTTAATCAATAATACTAAAATTAAGAAAGTATTATATTAGCAACATTTATATATTTTTAGCATCCCATCTTTCCCTCATTCTTAATATTTTCAATTAATAACCATCTCTTAAAAAATACTTAAGTTATTAAACTGTTATAATTCTTTATTGGGGATGAGCTTACTAGTATAGAGCCTAACTATCTTCTTAAAATTGATAGTTTATTTCTCATCTACCATATAAATGATGTCTAATTAGAACTCTGACAATAGTTAGTATTACAGAATGTTAAATTTATATTGTGGAAATATGATGGTCTAGAAAGAGCTCAAATCAGGCTTACAGTTTAGCTGGTGTTTATATAGCCAACAAAATTATTACACTATACATTACTATCATCTCTAAATTTTAGTCTCTCACCTCCTTACTTAATCCTGGTAATACTCTTCTTTGACGTTTCTAATACCCTTATCAATCCCAATTTTTCTCCCACTAACCTCATATCTACTCTCTCTATCAGCCTCCCCTAAGCCTACCCCATTGACTCCACTATCATCTCTCTTCACTATAGATTAGTTCCTCTCATGCGTCTTTGCCTAAATTTTACTTACTTGAAAAGAAACTTGCTCATTAATAATAGATAAACCAGCCAAGTACTTAATAAGCGGGTATTATAAAAAATCTAATATTTTATTAGATAAATGAATACATAGTAATATTTATTAAGATTTATTAGTAGGTAAAAGATAGAAAAGTATATAATGAGTCAACTATATTAACAGATAAATTGTAGACTATATTTGGAAATTTTTACAATGATAAGCTATGTTTTTAAAGTGTATGTTTGTAATGATATCACTATCTTATCTTTGACCCTGGTAAACATATACAACAATCTCCAAACTAGGTCTGATGAAAATGTGGCAGATATAAATCTTGTTAAAATTTTAAGTAAATAGTCTAACAAAAAAATTTTTATTATGATATCAAACCTTTCTAAGATTACTATTGTCTTGTAATTTTTTAGAAGTAAGATAACATAGTATTGGACTATTTACATCTTGCAAATTTTTAATAAAAAAACATCTGATCTAAAGCAATAATAATGTCCCTTTTTTTAAATAATGTTATTATTTTGCTCATCTTTTGGCCAAATCCTCTTATGAACTTGATTTTTTTGCAATGCAAATTTATATCAGAAATTAGCAAACCTAAAAAGTTTTTTTATAACCTTTGACTGAAAACACCTCAAAAATTTAAACAATGTGTTGTTGTTTATAGTTTTAAAGTAAAAATCTTTGTTAAACTGATCAACTCTTTTTTGACATAAAACTGATTCACTCATTAATCTATCAGATACCTTCACTTTGCATTTTAAAAATGGATAATGTCTGAGGACAAAAATTTAATTTAGCCATTCTAACCTTTGTCAAGTTAAATTTATATTTTCCAAGTTCTAATTAGTATAATAGCAAGGATCTTAAGATTAAGATATTATACTAAGTTGTACTTTATTGAAATCCATAAGTTCTTAAAGATCATCAAAATTCAAACAGTGTATATATAATTTGTACTTCTCAATATTTGTTCTCTTTGTGATTTTTAATTTAACATCTGGGGGCTAAAAAAAATTTTACATGAATGTTTAACTTTATATCTTAGTCTTAGTATCATCTAGTAAATTGATTCTTATTTTCATTGGTATTATTTATAATAGTAAAAATAGAAACAAGGTAAAATCAATCTTATCAGTGAAGTTTCTAGGTATTAAAATAATAATAAAATTTAACAAATTTAGATAAGATGCTTCTCACCTTTTTCAAGTTGTAATTTTACTATTATTATTGTTCCAATGATATTTGTAAATGTGTCATAGTTATTAATGTTTTCTAAAAACATTTTAATTACTAATTTGCTTTCTAATGTTCAGTTGTTTTATTGCTCATTTAGTAGGTTCTAAAAAAAATATAGTTTTATATTATTAAATAAAAAAATTATTATTAGCTTATGTTATTAGCCTGGGTAAAATAGTTTTTTGTTGTATCCAGTAGAGAATAGTAGCATTATACTTTTTTATGATTGCCTAAAATCCAATTTATTAAAAAACTTCTCATGTATTATGGCTAATTTTTTTTTTACATTTATTGAATTTTTTTTAATCAAAATTAGATCTTTCATTTATATACAATATGTAAATTATACTAACTAAGGTTCAGAAGTTGTGCAAAATATTTTATCAGACAAAATATTTATAGTACTCTAATTAATCCAATATATAAAGTTTGTGTGAAAAATGGACCCTTTTTAGAAGCTAAAAAACTGTTAATAAATCTATACACAGGATAAATTTTTACAAAATGAGTTGGCCAAGACAAATTGAGCTTTCACTTAGAGCTAAATTTGCATTTTAAATTCATATCTAGTAAAAAAATCCACTCACCAGCTCAACAACATGCTTCTTGTGCCCTAGCTTTTTTAAGGGCATTAGAGACTAAGTCATGAAAGTGGAAAATCTAAGATTTTGTTATCTATTAGGACATACTAAAACTAACAATACATAAAAGGAAGCTAATTTTGTTATCAGGATTATAAATAAAATTAAGAAAAAGAAACTATTAAGAAAACATTAAAATATTTTCTAGGTATAGGACAACCAATTGTTTTGCCTTATTGATAGTATTTTTCTGAGTAATTACAAAAGACAGATCATCTTATAAAACTAAAATCTTAAAAATTGTATTTAGCCATAATTTATGCACTAACTTCAATCTTAAAACTATAACATCAATCACAAGTTTATATCTATTGGATCTTGACTATTATATTCTTTTAAAGTAATACAATTGAAGTAATTACACTTTTGAAAATTAAGCTAAATAAAGTATTAGAATTGTTAACTTAATAACGTACTGTCATGACCCCAAAGTTGTGTTACCAGGCCCTGGATCTTAAGAAGAGGCTGAGACAGCCAAGCCAAGGTAGTTACTGTGAACAGAACAGCCTTGACAACAACCTTAACCACTGAGGAAGATCAGGACATACTAGCCCCAAATACTAGTAGTGAACACACTGGGATCATGGTGTTAAAAGCCGGAACCACTTCTAGTGGTTCAGCCATGGCTGTAGGATGTTTTATATAACTGAAACTTGAATTTTTAACATTAAGAATGAACAAAAATAGAAGAAAAAGTGATATGAAATGATCTTTATTGTATTTATAATATCTAAAAGAAATAAGTATAAAGAGACTAAAAACCTTCCTGGAGGAATTTCCCAAAGTTTTATCTTTGAGAAATTTTGAGATTTTGAGATTTTTGAATCTTGTGTAACCTCACAGGCTCTATGAAAGCCTTAATGAAGTACTTATGGGTGTTGGCTCTAATATTGTTTACTTTGGTGATGGTGATGGAGTCCAAAACGGGCAAAAGTCTAATAGGACCACTAGGAGAATCCTTGAGGTTCATGACACTACCCCCCAGACTTTTAGACGTTAAGAATGAGTGGAAAGACAATATGAGGTGCTGGCAACTGCTACAGTCCTCTTCATTCTACCAAGTGGCTTCCTTGACTGGGTAGTGCTTCCGTTTGACAAGGAATTGGTTCTTTCCCTTTACTATTCTTTCTTTGAGGATCTTCTCTACTTCATATTCATAACTAGGTTCTACCTGGGGTAAAGAGAGGCGTCTGGGAATTTTCCCTTCAAATGGTTTGGGTAGGCTCCAATGGAACACAGGGTGGACCTTCCATGTTGATGGGAGGGCCAGTTCATAGGCTACAACGTTTATCACCTTCTTTACCTTAAACAGGCCTAGGAACTTAAGGGAGAATTTCTGGATCCCTACCTTGAGCTTCAAGTTCTTAGAGTTCAGCATCACCCAAGCTACAGCTTTGATCTCAGGACCAGGAGTTCTCTTCAAGTCAGTGAATCTTTTGTAGGTCTGGCTGGCCTTGTTGAGGTTGTCCCTCAGCGTTGCTTGGGTTTTCATGAGAGTTCTGTGTATATCTGCTGCTTCTAAATGAGATGTAGGTATAGGGGGTTGGAAAACCACAGGGTTATACCCATAGTTAGCGTAAAAGGGGGAGAACTTAGTTGAGTTCTGGGTCTTCCTGTTATAGGTAAACATAGCTAATAGTAACCAGTTCTGCCAGTCATCTTGCTCCTCAGTGGTGTAGCAGCGTAAATAGTGCTCCAAGATCTGATTGAGTATTTCAGTTTGACCTTCAGACTGGGGATGTAAGGCTGAAGAAAGACATTGTTTGATACCCAGCGATTTGGTGAGACTTGAGAAGAATTGTGATACAAACTGGGTGCCTCTATCTGATACAATTTCCTGAGGTAGGCTATGTCTGGAGAACACCTCTTTTAGAAAGATGTTGCTGGCTTCCTTTGCTGTGATTGTCTTTAGACAAGGTAAGAATTCTGCCCACTTGGTGAACCTATCAAATACCACCATAATAGCATCAAAACCATTTGACAAGGGGAGTCTGTTATGAAGTCCACACTGATGGACAACCAGGGGGCTTCTGGAACCTTGAAGGGGGGTAGGAGTCCAGTAGGCTTGGAAGTAGAAGGTTTGTTCCTTGAGCATGATAAACAGTGCCTAACATGTTCCTTTACTGACTTCTTGAGATCCATCCAGATGAAGTTGTGTTTTATGAGCAAAAGGTACCCAATATGCCAGGGTGTCCAGCAAGTATGTGGTTGTGGCATTGTTTTAATACCTTTGTCCTTAGCTTACCTTCCGGAACCCATAGTAAACCCTTATAGTATAAGGCCTGATTTTTGACAGTGAAGTCCCCTACCTTATTTACTGAAGATGCAGCGGCTACCTCTGAGACTTTGCCCAAGGAGAATTGGTCCAAACCCTGTGCCTTAATGGTTTTATTGAACAAAGGGGGAAGTGGAGATTCTATGTTGAATAGGAACTCTGGAAGGAGGGTTACATTATTGAGTACATCCAGTTCTTTGGGGTCGTAAAGGTGTTCTGGGTTTCTACTCAGTAAGTCTGCTATAACGTTTAATTGTCCCCTCTTATACTCAATGACAAAATTTTATAGTGCTAGTTCATAGTGCCATCTGGACTGTTTCTGGTTTAACCATTGGGGAGATTTAAAGTACTCTAAGAATTTGTGGTCTGACCTAATTGTGACCAGGTGTCAAGCATTTTATAGGTGATGCTGCCATTCTTTGAGCGCACTGACAATTGCCAACATCTCTTTATCATGTACTGGGTAATTGGTTTCAGCTGGGAGCATCTTCCTGAAGAAGAAAGCCACTGGGTGTTCCACCCCATCAATTCCTGCTTGGAGCAAGACAGCACCTACCGCAAAGTTAGAAGCATTAGTCTCCAAAACAAATGGTTTAGAGGGGTCTGGAAGGGCTAAAACCGGGGTGCAGATCATTAATTTCTTTATCTTATTGAAAGCAGTTTGGTTCTCTACCCCCCAAGAGAAAGGAATCTTAACAGAAGTAAGCTGGGACAGTGGAAACACAATCTCAGATAGGTTCTTGGCATATCTACGTAGGAAATTGACAGTTCCTAAGAAGGAACGTAATTCTGTCCTATTAGAAGGCACCTTCCAGTTGACCACAGCTGCATCTTTGTCAGGGCAAGCCGCCTGACCATTGCAGAATATAGTATTACCCAAGAAAGATACTTTTTCCATAAAAAATTCGCATTTAGACATCTTCAACCCAAGGGAACAGTTATGTAGGGCTTTAAACACTGTTCAGGTCCTTGTGGTGTTGTTCTACAGAAGGTGAGAAGACCAGGATATTGTCAAGATAATCAATGCAACAAGTACCCACCAGAGATCCCAAAGTATTGTCAATCATTCTTTGAAAGACTGAGGGAGCGTTCTTCAACCCAAAGGGCATAGATGTATATCTAAAGACTCCAAATTTACATTTAAAAGCTGTATATTGGCGAGAAGATTTAGTTACTAGGATTTGGTGGAAAGCATCTCTCAAATCCAGCTTAGAATAAACAACAGAACTTGATATAGACAAGATAATATCCTCTAAAAGAAGGAGGAATTATTTGTCCGTTTCTGTGACTGTGTTCAGTCTCCTATAATTGATACAGACCCTCAGTTCACCTGAGGATCTGGGGACCAAGATCATTGGACTGACAGTTGCTGATTTCTATGGGACAATTATGCCAGCTGCCAATTTCTCATCAATGTATGTCTGAAAGCTTCTCAACTTCTTCTGGTCTAGGGAGTAAATTGGGCTACCCATGTACTTTTCAGTATTGGGTTTGAACTTTATGGAAAAGTGTAGGTTCTCTAGGATGCTGGGAGTGACATTCTTGTTGAATATAGGTTTAAACATGTCAATGGTGAGTTGAGTGGATTCCAATTCCTTGTGAGGTTGAGGCTTGTTGGACAGGGTGTTGATAGCAATGTTGTTTTCTGGTACAGATTCATAGGTTTCCAAGGAGAGGTAGTAGACTTTGCCTCCCTTTTTTACCACAACCTGACCCTTACCCAGGTCCACTATGGGCCCGCACATCCTCCACCAATCCATACCCAAAATCACACTGTAAGTTAATCCTTTAACAACCCTAAAACTATAGTAAAAGCTAAACGTTCCTACTTTAACCAAAACCTTTTCCTTTGTAATAAAAGAGCTCACATTTACCCCATTAGCCAATGTATTATAAGACCACTGTAGGGTTCCCACATTTAAGCTCTGGGCAAGGTCCAAGCTCATGTAGTTTGAAGTAGCTCAAGTGTCAAACAAAGATAAAAACTTATTTGAACTTAAACTAGGAAAAGAAGAAAAAAGAAAAAGATAGGAAGAACGATTATTTTTATCTCTAGGTCTCAAATTGTAAGTAAAAAGGTTACCCACTGGCTCCTTTTGGCCCAAGGTAGAGATTTATATGTCCTTCAGGTCTTCACAGGCTCCCAAAAAGTCAGGCTTCATACCCCTTACTGTCAGGACAGAGAGCATCTCAGGTTTCAGCCCTTCAAAGAATAGCTCAGAACATTTCTCAGGGTCTAAGCCAGCTCATTGAGACAGGAGGTGGAATTTCTCATGGTATTGGGTCACCGTTAAGCCCTCCTGGGATAGGTACCCCAAAGATTTAATGGCTTGGCTTAAGTCATGGGAGGGACCAAGTTGTTCTGCTGGAACTCCTTTAGAAACAAGGGGAAATCGGTTTTGAGGGCTGTGTTTTGGAGCAGGAGTTTGAGGGCAGTCCGTCTATGGGCTGAGGGTAGAGCCTTCAACAGCCTTCTGAATTTCTCTTAATCATCTAGACGTTGGCCATAGAGTTTCTCTATAGAGAAATCAAGCAAGCAATTGTTTATAATCTCCTCAATCTTGCTCTTGTTGGGAGAAGTTGAGATAGGGTAGAGAAGTCAAGTTGTTATTGATATTGATGTAGTTGTTATTGTTGAAGGGTTTAGTTGGTGAACAGAACCGGGACCAGGTGAGTCCTAAACACAAGAAAATAATAACAGAGAGTTGCATACCAGGTAAACAAGTTGTCTATCCTGGTACCACGCTGCTTTATTTTGGAAAGTAGCAGAAAACAAGAGAGGTTGGTCTCTAGTGTCATGACCCCAAAGTTGCGTTACCAGGCCCTGGATCTTAAGAAGAGGCTGGGACAGCCAAGCTAAGGTAGTTAATGTAAACAGAACAGCCTTGCTGACTACCTTAACCACTAAGGAAGAGTGGGACATACTGGCCCCATAGACCATTAGTGAACATACTGGGATCATGGTGTTAAGGGCCGGAACCACTGCTAGTGGTTCAGCCATGGTTGTAGGATGTTTTATATAACTGAAACTTGAATTTTTAACGTTAAGAATGAACAAAAATAGAAGGATAAGTGATATAAAATGATCTTTATTGGATTTAAAATATCTAAAAGAACTAAGTCAAAAGAGACCAACAACCTTCCTGGAGGAATTTCCCAAAGTTTTATCTTTGAGAAATTTTGAGATCTCAGGATTTTTGAATCTTGTGTAATCTCACAGGCTCTATGAAAGCCTTAATGAAGTACTTATGGGTGTTGGCTCTAATATTGTTCACTTTGGTGATGGTGATGGAGTCCAAAACAAACAAAAGTCTAATAGGACCACTAGGAGAATCTTTGAGGTTCATGACACGTACCTAATTTAGAAAATGCTCCCATCTATTTATGTCAATAAAGGTATTTAATTTGTGAGCATTAAAAATTTCTGTTGCAGCACTCTATTAAGAAGTATAATGTTAAATTGAAAAACAATGATCAAGGAATCTCTCTGTGATTCTCATATTCAAAATTATGGGGCCACACATTTTTTTAAAAATTTAGACAAATACAAAAAAGATTCTATGTAATGAAAATGTAATACTATTCCATATTGAAATTGCAGAGGCTGAATTGCAAGCGTCAATTTTTATTCTCTAAAAATCCTTACTAATGTAATGCCTTAATTAAAGGTAAGATTAAATAATCTTTATAATTGAGAAAAAAATTATAAATCAGAATTATAAAAGATAAAGAAACTAATAGTATAAAAAAACATCATGTTTCTCAAAAGACAATCATTAAATATCTATTCATATGTATAAATTCAACATTATTAAATGATTAATATAATCTTCATGTTCTCATTTGGTTTTTGCTTGAATATTTACAAAAAAATGATAATTTGATATATGAAACATATACAAACTTATTATACATTTTATCAAAAATATGCCACTGTTTGCAAAAAAAATCACATAAATTATAATACAACATAATGTAATTTGGTGAATGAAGAAACATAATCAACAAAAGCATAAGTACATTTTTTATTAAATCATCTTAATTTTTGCATCACTAAATAATTTTATCATAATTAATGGCATATATAAGCCATGTAAAGTCATTCAAACATATTTATATTTGTTTTTCTAATTGATAAGATTTTTCTAAGTTTATCATTAAACTAGTTAATCTTTTCAATTTCAAATAGATATACTTTAAAACTATTTTTATTGTTTGTTATCTTATTCTATCATTAATTAATTAGTTGATCAGTTAAGTTTAGTTTGATCACAACATATTTTTCATTTATTATATAATAATAAAAAAACTTTCTTCTTTCTTTTACATATTTTATATAATTATTAATAATGTTTTATTAAGATTCATGTAAGCAAGGGAAATTACTATTTTATATTTCAAATATCTCATCATTTGTATAATTTATAATTCTCATAATTATCACTTCCAAGTGCACCTATCTTATATTCTCAATTACGCATCATATCATTTTAACATATTTTTTATAAATTAATTTTAGTGCACTGCAAGTCTTGGAAGCGTAGAATGGAGAAAAATAAGAAGAAATGTATAATAATTACGTCACCATGGGGGGTTGTGCTATCAATTAATTTTTTTTACAATCTTAGTCTAAAAAGTAAGAGAAGAGTAATTTAACAAAAATCAGTACATAAAGAAAATTTGAAGGGAAACTCTGGATAACAAATTAATAAGCAGATTAACTGATCTAAAAGCAAAGTCAGACAAAGATTTAAACTAAAGTCCAAAGTAATAACAAACAAAGTGGAGATGTGCTTCACTAAATTATACTAAATACAACAGAATTTTAGCTTGATTTGGATCTTTTTTAACATTTTATATACCCTATACTAAGTTTTGAATCTATCATAATAAATTTTTAAATCATATTAAATAGCTTTTTTCATCAATAATCATAATGAAATAATTTCTCTTCTTACCATATATACTAATGAAACAGTAGATATATTGTTTAAATAAATATAGAGAAAGGGCAGAGAAAGATATTTACTACCAACCACCACCACACCTTCTCAATCCAACACTACACAACCTTGACCAACCAGATCACCTGTTATATCATCACTCCAACATACACTAGCTCCTTATTTGAATTCGCCTTAAACACCTTATAATCCTATAAAACTTTGCATTTTATTAGGGAAGAAGCGCAAAGACAATATTTGAAGTATTGACTAATTTTAATAAGAGCTATATTAAAAGATATTCAAAAAAACCAATTCCGCCACAACTTACCATTGCTTTACCATTTCCATTCAGTTCAAAAATAAACATCCGTTTTTATTTAGCTTATTCCTTGTTGATTTTGATGTAGACACGGGAAATCTATATTCCAATTCTGCACCTCCATCTAACCCAACTCAGCACCCCCCACCTCAAAAAATTTCTTTGCGCAGCACCTCCTCACCTTAATACTTCTTCCCTTAAACCCCCTCACTTCTATTTTTATCACCTACTCTTCCTCCTTTGTGTTAATACCTTCCTAAACTCCCTCCACATCATCTCAAATTTCCTCTGCCTCCTCTTAGGCCCCCCCTCCACCCTCCACCCAACAACCCTTCTCCTCTTATATCATGATTCTAAATTCCTCCATCACTCATCAGGGTCTTAGTATGGAGAAATAAAACTTAGAATTGGATATAGAAGTTAGGGGTGAGGCTGTCTTATACAAGGGGGATGGTTATTTGGTAGAGGATGAGATCCTAGAAGGGATGGAAGAGAAGTTTTCTGACAAGGAGGTTGAGGAAACAACAGTTGCATCCTCAAAGGCTTGTAAGGTTTAAAAAAACACTTTCAGACAGAGCCAAAGCCATTTGAGACCTTAACAAGGTGTGCAATATCTGTTCTATATATTTGAGTCCTTTGTGGCACCTAAGCCATAGGACAAGACCTTTCTCATGATAGTAAGGTAGGGCGATCCTGGTTT
>CAOJZF010000200.1:0-17974 GCA_948465475.1 Thalpophila matura
AATTTGCAGTTGCAATCCTGTCATTCTCTAGTCTTCTTGCTCTGTCTTGTCTAGGAATAATTAGGATTTTGTCACTGAGCCAAGAGATGATGAAGAAGTTCCTGAACTAGCAATGGTCAGAGCTAACATTTTACACTTAGAAGACAAATATGCACAGGTCTTAAGTAATAAATTGATAAAGTTTTAATTAAAAGATTGGTTTCTGAAAGTTAGGTTTTAGTTAGAGGTAAGTTCATAATATCTATTAATTAGAAAAAGTGGTAGTAAGATTGTGGATGCTGATAAGATAGGATGTCAGCTTGCAAAAAAAATCCTTCTTAACTAGGGTTGCATTATAGAATAGGCCAATTTTAAATAAGACCAAATAGAGGTTGGAGACATTTTTTTTAAGTATACTAATATAAGCATTTTGTGGAGAGGTGAAATAATAAAATTTTAAACAAAGCTAGACTGGCAAGGTGCTAAATACACTAATTCAAAGAAGGAACATGTTAAGTTGATCATAAAGGAGCCCAGCAACTTGATAGAGATTATATGAAATGTTTAAAACATCTAGCTTATCTAAGCATAAGTGCTTCTTACTTATTCTAAACCTATTGAGTCACCTTTAGGTTATGGGCACACTTTCAAGAACGCTTTCTTGACTACAAACAAACCTAAAATGATAAATTACCATTGGACAAAAATCACAACCTCAAGCAAGATGAGTCTACCCCCAAGTTAGTAGGATCATTGGGGGATGCCTCTGAGGACAATAAAGTAGATTTGGAAGAATACAAAAGTTGGATCAAGGACCATTTTCTCAAACTTGACCTCCTTCATGAAAAAAAAATCAAGGAAGAGGATAAATAATACCGGCAGAATCCACAGGAAGAAGGATCAGCAAACCAGGGGAATACTAAAGCAAGGCAAAGGATCAAACAAAGATCAAGATTGAAGAAGGTGTCAAAGGTATTTAAGAACTAATGAAAACCCCTGTTATTCCCCAATTGAATATTAAAGTTATTTTTGTAATTATTCATACTCATTATAAAAATTAGTTTACTTTACAATTGATAATGAAAACAAAAGATGGTTTGCAAACCAATCTAATGATATGGAAAAAACTGAACCTTATGTAATGACAAAGACCCAACTAGACAAGGTAGTCTATGTTGTGGTAGTATAGACAAATATAATGTTCTCTGGGTATGAAGCCCTGGGTGTACTGGATTGGGAGAAATAATGTTTGCCTTGATAACGCCCATGTTATCTAAGGTTGTGGTACATATAGTAATGTGTAAGATTGGCAAAGATCTTGGCCAACACAGTAGGGTAATTATGGAGCTGATGGTCTCCATTACCCTTGTGATGGTAAAGCGGGAGTTAATCCAAGGGATAGACCAGACCCTTAAGGGGAACCCACCACTGGAATCCTTGCAGTTATGATCTCTAAGGATAAAAGAAGTACACATATTGGGTGGAAGTGGGTCACAAGGGTGATTGATAACCTAAGTCTAGTAATAATTGCCAGGATGACCAACATTATCACTTCAACTCCTGAAGGGAATTTGTGGCAACCATTTGAATAGGTGAAAATGGAAGATATCCATACCCCTGAGGCCCTGGCCACTTTGGGTAATTGGTTGGAGGCTCAACAACAGAAGATTTTTACTTCAAACAAGATCACCAGACAAGGGTCAACAAAATCCTGAAGACGGTAACAACCAAGATGAGAGTTGTACAAGAGATATCTGGGTTTGCATTAGCCTGTATTAAGACTTGTCTGGGGCTAATAGACCACCCAATGGTGGTTGGCTACTAAGCAGGAGATCTAGGATCCCAGGCGGCCACTACTCAAAGGACCAACATGATATGAAATGGACTACAGTATACTGGATGGCTGCTGGCATGTTATGTGATGATTAACTTTATGTTTATGGTATTAAGGGCAACTGAAACCCATAAGGAGTTCCCCCAATATTTGGACCCCAGGCACCCTACCTGCTCCCAATTTTCTTATTAGTGGGGGCAGTGATGCCACAGTTAATTTCCCACTTGAAATGTTATAAGCTAACTGGGGCTATGTTTGAGAACTTATTTTGGGGAATACCAACTTTTGTAGAAGTATGTAGCTTCAACTTGGAGGCTTTAGCCTTTTGGATTCTGAAGATAACATTGGGAAACCTACTGGGTTTCCACAAGTATTAGATATTGAAAAACAGTATAGCTTTTTCAGTACTCAACTTTAACCTGCAACAATTTGCAAATTACAGCAATAAAGCTATTTTTAGTTAAAACTCACAAAATTAATATAGGAAATAGGGCTCCCACTATTGAGTCTATTGTAGCTGGTGCTAAAAGAACCTCATATTCACCAGACTGAAGTATAAAAGATTGATTATCTGATTAATAAATTGAGATCAATACTTTAAAATCTATACCTTTATTTTGGAATGAAATTGATCATGAAAAAGTAGAACATAGCAATTTAATAGTGGTCCTAGAATCTTTGAAGCGGAATTAGAAAAGCTGTTTAGATCACTTATGATAGTTGAAATTAGCCCTTATAGATTTTTAATGAAACAAAGAAAAAACAATAAAGTTTGTTTGAGATTATATTCTCTGGTTAGTTTTTTTATTTTTTTGACAAAGAAAGAAAGATCCAATTTTTAAAAAATTAGATGAATTCTTATTCTTTATTAAAAAACTCTTTTTAATTACATTTGAACTCTATCCAAAAATTAAAGAAAAAACTCTAGTCTGCATCTACTTGTGGTTATGATTTGGTTTCACTTTTAAAAGCGCTAAGTCTCATCTTATCTATCTAAGTGCTAATTAAGCTTGTCTAATTCCACTTTAGAGATACTTAGGCTCATAGTTAAATTACTATATTTCACTTTGAAGATGATTAATTATAATTTAAACCATTAAAGGTATAGATATAATTGATATTAATTACATATATCTTTCTAATGTAATGCTAGATTTTTGGATAGTATGATTATCATATTTTTAGAATACTAAAAAAGCACTTTCTACTGAGCTTAAAAGTGAGAAGAAATGGTACCAGCCATCACCTACTGTATGTATAGTATAAAACTCTCAATCTAAGCAGCAATCTTAGTTTGAACCATAATTATTGCTGATTTAAAAATGTCAATCTTTAAAAGCATTTAGTAATTTTCACTTTAAGATTTTTTAAATCTTAAAAGTACATTTTTTTTTGACTTTTGCTTTGTGAGTTATCTTTTTTTTTGCAGTTCTAATTATGCTAAGGCTCATATAAATAATTATAAATTTTTTTTAAGTGCTATTGTAAAATTGACATACTATACTTAAAAATGCTAAGTTTTGCTATGGAAATGCTGTTGCTAATATGAAATTACTACGTCCACTCAAAAGCTGATTAATTTCATTTCTATCCCACAAAGGTATATATGATGTCTTTTTCTACAAGTTTAAATAAAAATGATGTACTTCATTTTGTTGCTTCAATCTAGCCGATATAAGGTGCTTTTAGCATAAGTTGCGATTATGTAGATAATGAGAACCCAATACGTTAAATAAATGCGTGGGTCTTAACCAGTGCTTACTTTCTTATTTATGGCTTAAGTTGAATATATTTATAGCCGATTATTTTTTTAGAACTCTAAAGTTAGATTGTAAAAATTTCGTTTACAGTTCGACTTAAAAATGAGTTCTGTAAGATCAAAATTTCATCGGTCGAAACCGTTGCGGCTAAATACAAATTTTAAAGTCAAAACTTATTTTTTCCTAATACGGCTACTTGTAAAGCTCCATAAGATGTACGCGATCAGTTGATTTTAAACTAAAGTCTTTACATAATCTTATGAACTTTTAATTGAGTATAAAATTTGTTTGTGATTACAGTTTAAACCGTTCCGCTCCACGCTCTCCGGGCATTCGAATAGTGAATCAATTGGTAAAAGATTTTTGTAGATCAGTTATTCTCCGCACCATTCTTTAATTTCTCTAAAAATTAAATCAAGCTGCAAAGGCGATTTTTAGTCTACTTCATTATGACAAACAACTATATTATAGAAAACTTGAAACCCGATTACAATCTTAGGGTACCGACTAGAGCCCCATTTTTACTAGATTTTACTTAATGCGGAGAACTAATTATTAGACTGCTCATCTTCGTAAATTCTTAGCCAATTGACAATACAACCTTTCTTTCGGGAGTGATTTTAGATCCTTAAAGAGAATACCGGATTTATCAAGATGAACCGCATTAAACTAGAGCTATAGCTTTTTTAAAAACAGAAATTTGAACTGACAATTTAGGTAGTTAGAGTGCTTATCGACTTTGTGTCTTATTTAGAAACTATGGGTGGGTATTCACCTGGAGTTTGAAATTATCGTTTTTCTAATATCGCGAAAAATCTGGTATATCATTTTAAGCCGGCGATGAGTTGTATTAAGTGGGATCAAGCATATAAAATAAAGATATTTTATTCACCTCCACATAAAAACCATACGATGAATTGAAGCACAACTTTAGAAAGCCATAATAATAAAGCAAAACGAGAAAAACTATAAAGTGTGATTGAAATTGGCTGAGATCGTCGATAAATTTAAATGGAAAAAAGTTACTTTCGAAAGGATATAGAACCGAAGTTACAAGAGATCATAAATTCAATAAGTCTCGCTAGTGCAATTATTACACTCTTGTTGGTACTTGTATTTGGTAAGCTAACTTCTTTTTTAACTTCTAATTTCTAGGCTACTTTAGGGCACACGTATTCAATAGAGTGTCTTTGCGTTTTCAAGGCTTAGTAGCTTTTGTTGATATCCTCAGGCATGTTGCATTTTTAAACCTCAATCAACCGGAAAGCTCCTCTCTTTGCCTCTTTATGGGGTTCTTTTCATTCTTTAGTGATCATTTGTATATATTTTTCAATGCGATAATTGCACTTAATGTTCAACTTCTATACTTTCATGGAATTCGCCCGAATAAGCGGATTGAAGTTATACTTGTAGCGAGTGCTGTAGTTCTAGCTGGCATTATTGATGCTATACCTTTTGGTAAATTACGCAAAAGTTTAAATACTGTGAATTAACCTGTTATTTTCAGCTTATGATTTTTATGGAAAAAATCAATCCGGACAATGTTTTTTTAAAGATGAGGGAGAATATAAGTTTTTCTTTAAAGTATTTTTGATGTACCTTGTACAATTGACTGGTGTTATATATTGTTTGATTGTCTTCGTTATGGTATCACTATTCCTTCTTTATAGAAGAAACATGATCGAGGAACAGTTTCCTAACAAAACAATTATACTTTACGGGAAAAGAGTCAACGCAAGAGATTTCGTGATAACGTTATACCGTAGAATGTAAGCAAACTTACTCTTTAGTTTCTAAGCATGGTTTTAGGTCCCTATATCCAATGTCATCATTTGTATGTTTCCTACCTTACATTGCTGGCAGTATGTATTTCGAGGCATATAGATATTATCCGGATTGGTTGTATTTTCTGTTCCGCTTTGGTATTCGATTTACCGGGACACTCAATCTTATAGCTCTGTTTTTCGATCCCCATTTTCGCCTGGCCATCCAGAACATTCGAGAAAAAGGGTTGAACTTCTTCCATGTCAGTAAAAAAGAGCTCGATTTTGAAGTGGATTTAAATACGACGGAAGAACTCAAGGAAGACGATCTTTGTTTGGTAATGTTCCTGGGTCAGGATAGTCTTGAGTACAATGACTACATCAGATTCATCTAAGGGTTGATATCGATACTTATCCGGGATAGTAATACTAAAGCTATGATTCCTAAGTTTATGTAGTAGGTATTTATATACTATGTTATTGAATAAAACTTCAGTTACCACCAGTCAAATATTGTTATCTATTGATATATTGTATGTTTTGCTTTTTTTTGCTCAATATTACGTAAAGATAGTTGTACTTTCTTATTACATTTGTGTTTTAGAATGAAAACGTTTAGCATGAAATTGGTGCTAATAGAGAAGTTTTATGTTTATCAAATTTATTATTAATAAAGTAATAAAAAGATTTTGTGATGTCATTTAAAGTGAGTAAAAGCAGGTAAAGTTAAAATTAGCGAAAGCTTGATGCAAAAAAGATTGAAAGTCTTAAATTGAAATGTTGCAATACCAGTTTTGGGGTGTATGAACAGGGAAGAAATTATGTAAATTATTATAATTTAATATAACAAAAAATAGCTCTTAAAAGATGATTTAATCTAAAAATTAAGAAAATAGGATAGAAGATATTATACTACCAGCATTTTAATTAAGATAATCTGAATAAAAAGAAATTTTAAAAATTGTTGGAGATTTTCCCAACTATTGTAGAGACCTAGCCAATGGCCACAGACAGCAAGCCCCCTTCCAAAGCAGCCACTTGGTCTGGCTACCTACTAAAGAAGACTTGGTATGCCTTGAGTTGCTCTGTGGTCATTGTAGCAATGTATTTGCAGAGAGAAGTTGGGCCCAAGGTAGAAAGAATATAATAGCCCTTCAAGTCTATATTTTGTATTACCAGCAGGAGCAGCTCAAAGACATCCTGTCTGGCATAGTCTAAAAGATTGGGTCTAGGAGGCATTTTTTGGGATTTTATTAGTTGTGAAATAATTTGTAAAGAGTTTAGTGAAGTAGTTGAATTTTATTTTAATAAACAATTAATTAATTTAAAATTGAGAGGGATGATTAGGGAAGTGGCAACTCTTTTGTCTTTGTTGACAAAGATCCAGAGATCACTTTTTCTCATACTTGATCTATGTTTGATCAGAAAAACCTGCATACTTAATGTTGAGTAAGGATGCTTTGGTTGATTTTTTTGGTCCACTGGTCCCCTCAGTCTGTGTGTCTTGCCGAGCCGGTTATTTTGGTGCTTTAGTTCTGGGGCCATTGGCTGCATGTATTTGCAGTTACAACAAATATGAAGATTTTCTAGCAGGAGAGTCTAAAGACAAATAGTGAAGGTTTTATTTGATTAGTAGGCTAAAATAAATAGTGGTTGTTATAAAACTACCTTTTATGGTTCCTAATTATAATAGATATTATCATATTCTGTTTTTTTAGAGCTGCTATTCATAGTTGTATCTACATTAGTTTAACATAGAAAATATACTTCTTGAGGATTTGAATTTTCTAATACAACTGCATAACCTATATATTATCAATTAACTTAAATAAGATAATGTTTAATTCCCTTTTAAGATTAGGATTAAATAAAATAAAACAATAAAAAGCTAGATAGAAAAAATCAGAAATAAATTTACTATCTTCTTTCTGCATATTGAGAAATTAATTTAGTCAGGATTTTATGAGTTAATGCAAACAAAAAAATCCAATAATTTTTGGTTCAGCTATAGGAAAACAGAAGGACTTGTTTATTAGTTGACTTATTGTGCTACATAAGAGAAAAATTAATTGTGTAAAAAGAAATAAGAATATTTAAGACAGATAAACATAAAATCCTAAATGAATAGACAAAAGATTTGTGGTAAACCTTGATAGCTTACAAATAAGTTAAGCTACTATAGTTGTAATTGCAATAAAATCTGTTGTGACAAACTTATTATATAGTAGCTCTTATTCAAACAATACCATATAGATTAAATTATTCCTGCACAAACCAATAGTCATCTTTGTTACAACTGTCATTAGTAAGAATCTAAAATAATACCAATGTCACTATTAAATCAGCTTGATTAAATCATATATCATTGTTAGAGTATAAATTGTACAAACAAATCTTCTAAAAAACTACTCCCGGACTTAGTTTAAATCATAATATAGCCCAAATTAAGGTCCATTGGCATTATTTGTAGATTAATAACATTGGCATTGATAAGTTAATTCAAATTTAGATCCTTAGTAGAGTTTAAAATTGATGTTAATGGCGCCAATTAATCAACTTTGTATTCTAAACTCAATAGTATAATTTCAAATCAATACTAATAGCTAAATAATACCAACTAAAATTCAGATCTTATTGGCAAAATTTTAATTTACAATAATGGCGCCCATAAGATTAATCCTAAATTCAAATTCTATGGGTATAGTATAAGATTAATACCAATGACGCCATTATGTTAACAAACTCCTTGATTCATTTTTATGGTCTTTAATTGATACTAACCAATTAATATCTAGCTTAACCTCCTTGTTCTTCAAGTATATTCAGTTGCACTAAACTAACATCTAACTAAGCTTATTGCAGCTAAAAATTGTTCTTGTCCAGTGACACTTTGGCCAAAAAACAAACCAAACTAAAAATAAACCCTCAGGTTGTCAAAATCTTACTAACCTAATCCTGTTCACTTTTTGCATATTGTCCTAACCCAAAAAGTAATATTATCAATACCAAAGCCCACTAGTATCAGGTTGTATGTTATTATACACCATATAATATTATCTAAACAATTGAATACTACTAGCAGTTCTAACTCTTTCCTTCCCCTTCCTTATAAACATATGAAAATTTATTAATTTTATTACAATTTTTTTATATCTTCTTTTGTGCTTAGCATTAACCTTATTTTTGTTTAATTTAATTGAGCGACCAAATTAGGTTTCTGGCACTTGATAAAGACATTTTAGTGGAACAATTTTATCCTTACTAAAGTCACTTTATAAGCTAAAAAGTAACCTGGTACCGCAAATTTCAATGCCTTAGCTCACAAGATTCCCTTGCAGTTAAAGTAAGGGTTGTTAATCAAGTTCTGAACTATATTGAAAGCTTAGGATAGTTAATTTACGTACAATTCATTACACTTTTTGAATGGATTTTTGCATAGATATAATATAAAGATTTAACTTTGGATAGGATTGAACTTATATGTATAATTATGTTTGTCCCAGAAAAATAGTGCTAGCATCACTTTTTTATTGATTAGTATAAAATCAGATAATTTATCTAAGATTTAATAGAAAGAACCTATTTGCAAGAAACTATTTCCTTTTGGGTCTTTACTAATATTGATAACTGGTAAAAGTCTAAGCAAAGAAGTACAATTTTAAAAGGAATAAAGGAAGTATAAATTTAATAGTTCTGATTTATCTGAGTATTTTTTGCAGTATAATTAGAAATTACCATCCCTTGTGCTAGAAAAAATACATAACATAAAGTGAAAATTAAGATTAAATTTAAAACATCACCAAAATGTATTGATATAAATAGCTTTGTTATTCTGATTTTATACTAGTCAATCTATATAAAGTACCAGACTAGATTTGGATTATTGAGAAAAGTGACTTATCCGGTACATAGAGCAAGGTATTGAAATATAAGATAGTTCTTTTTCAGGATTTTCCAACGGAGAAGCTGGTTAGCTAGTATTTGACAATAGCTAGTATTAGATAGATTAGTCAATCCCTATGTGTACTATTTGAAAGGAAGTTTTTTAAAAGGGTTTCAAGAACTATAGCGTAGGTTGATAATCTTATTCATATTTATATTGTTATAATTTTTTAAGTTCTATATTAGCCCATTTCTCAATTGATGATATCAATATTGAGAGGAAATTTTTTTTTAAAATAAATTTAATATGCTTTTTGTTAATTTTTAAAATAGCCTTGATCAACTATGATGTTTCATCTCAAAAATGATAATTTGGTTTCATATTTGTAAAAATGTATTTTACTTTTAGTTCTTATATTATTATTTTTTTTATTGTTAGGTTTGAGAGGTTGGTGGTAGTTAAGATCAGAACTGCACTTAAACTACACTTGAATTATAGATAGAATATTCTTAATCTTCTTTTAACAAAATATATTTACTATGAAAAAAATTAGAGCTCCTATATAGGAGAAATTAAAAACTGACTACTAAATTAGCATTGACTAGAATTTTCTAATTAAGTTTTAAAAAAGCTATGTACATTGAGAGAATTTTTAATTATAAAGCTTATTGCCATGAAAAACTCCTAGTCTTTCTGTGATAACAGAGCAAAGTTTAAATATACTGAAAATTTATAAAACTATAAGTCTATCTTAGAACACTTCAAACTTTAACCTAATTTTTCCTCCTCAAATTACTGAATGATTCTAAATCAGAACAAAGAGCAATGAAATTTAACATCCTCTAAAAAAATTTTAACATCCTTTGTTGACATCTATTATAATTAATAATAAAGTTTTTTTTCTATCTCATTAATGTTTTTAAACTTGGATTCAATCTTTTTTTCTTCTTTAGATTGTAGAAAAATATTCTGAAATTTCATATACCTTATTATCAGTATTGTGTGTATTAATTTAAAATATTAAGATTTTATCAAATTCAACCACCTGCTATTACTCATTTTTCAGTTTAGAAGTTTCTTTTTAGTCTAAGATATATATAATTTTTCTTTTTTTGACTTTTTTTAATTTTAAGTTTCTTTAGCCTTTAAAAAACATTTAAACCTTTTTATTTCTACTTTTTCTATCTTAATAAGAAATGTTATAATTGAGTGCCTAAATCTTATTTCTTATTTTTAATCATAAATTAACCTTATATTATGATGAGATGAATAAATCTTAAATACACTAATAAAAGTTATACTTTGTTATAGAGATTAAAAATAGTCATTTTCTTTAATTTTCAATGACTAAAGAAGATAAAAATTAGATAAATAATTAGGAATCAAATGTCCAACTAATAAAACTGAGACTTAATTTTCTTATAAAGAGATAAATTTTAGTAATAACTTAGTTTGGAAATTTTATATGAAAATACTTTTAGACTTTTTTAGCCAAGGCTGTTTAGCTTGTTGATAATCAATTACTGATTGGTTCTAACTTTTCTTTCTAGTGTTGTGCTGCCAATCTTGAAAGCATGGAAAATAGGGAAATTTTCCCTTTAGGAAACAGTTGATTGATATTCTTGTGAGTGGTGGCTGCTAGCCTAATTTGAGTGGTATACATCTTTGTCAATATCATCTTTTCCTTTGTGATATATGTCACAAGAGTGTATTTTCTTCATTACTTATACTATCAATATAATTATAAAAAGTTCCTAAGGCTCTTTTTTTGAAACCTCTCCTTTTAAGGCACAAAGGATCTTTCAATCTTTAAGATCTTCTAACAAAGAAGCTTGTGATAAATTTATACTAGAGGACTACATTTTTTATAAATTTTAAAGATTCTTTCCAATTCTTGATAAAAAAAAATGAACTACTGTTATTTTTGACAATATTTTCTATTAAACATACTTATTTTAAGACCACTTATCTAGCCTTTGATCAGATTCAAGGCATATTTAAGTGTTTTAGATGCTACATCTTTATTTCCTAGCACATACCCTAGTAATATCTTATATGTAAGTAAACTCTAAACTGAAATCAATTTTACTCCTTACAAGATCATCTTTATAAGATGATCAACTTTGATGTGAACTTGTTCCCCAGACTAAGCTTCTACTAACTCCTTGAGCTAGTTAAATTAAACCTAATAGCTTTTTTGATCTGATCTCAGTGATCATTTGATCTGTTTTTAAAACATCTTTGAACACCAAGTATTCTAGTAACATGACAAGTCCAACTTTTCTAAACCACACAACAAGCCTAGCTTGTACTACCTATGTAACAAGCCCTGCTTGTTCTTATAACATAAAAAACTCAGATTGTTCCAAAACCATGAACTATAAAATTAAAAAAATATCTAGTCTTGATAATCTTTTGGATCATTTATAAACGTGATGAAATTATGATTTTAACTTGTCTATCACACTTAATCTGATATTACATATGTAAATTAGGACTTTGTATAAGTTATACACTTCTCAATAGAACTTTATCTTAGAACGTCCATAATACCTATTCTTGTTATTAGGTAAGCAGGTTCACTACGTTATTCACAATAGCATTAGCACACTACAATAAGTGGCTGTGTTAGTAAGTAAAAGGCTTTAAATGAGTATAATACTCAAAAAGGAAAAAGAGTCCATTGTATCAAGGATTAATAAGAAAGAAACTGGGAAGGGGGAAGATATATCTTTAAATAATATATTAATTATTGATCTGGAATTGAGGGCAGACAAAGGTTTAAAATTGAGTTGGAAAGAACAACAAACAAGATAGAGACGTATTTAAAACACAACCCCTCCTAAATGAAATTTGTAGAGATTAACTTTGCCTTGGGATATATTCTGTAGCCCTGGCTTGAAACTGTTTAAGAAGATTTTCAGAAATTGTTTGTTAGCCTCTCATAGAATTTTTCTGTATACATAAAAGAGCTCAAGTCTATATGTAGTTTATGTTGCTTACCCTTGTGGTCTTGTATGTTATAAATATTAAGCTAATAATTTGCCTCAATGACAAAATAAGGACCAGTCTTACTGGGTTGAAATTTTGAGGTATCTAAATTAAGGACCCTGACTCTGTCTCTGATCTTGTAGCAACTGGTCAATGGAATACCTGGTTCCTTGATTCTCTTAGCTGCTTGTTTTATGGATTTTGTAGTTGATGTCAAAGTATCACTAGTTTATTTGGTCTCCACAAGGGATTATCTTGGGTTGATTAGCTTGAGAACCTTGGATATATGATAGTCTTGGGTTGGTACCCATATGCTATTTGAAGGGGAAGAACTTGATATACCAATTTACTCAAGACCAGACAACCATATAGGCTGATGAGAGCTTTTGTAGCCAAGAGGATGCAGTTCTAGTACATAACTTATGTAGTTTTTTTTTCAACAGGGCACTGTTCAAACGATTTGATTATCTGTTACCTTGAGTGTGGTAGGGAGTAGTCAGGAGTTGGTCGAATTTTTTGCCCACATATGAGAGTTTTGTGTTACTAGACAAGAAATCTCTACCACAATTGGCCATGATATGTTAGGAGAACCAAATTTACCAACAATCTTACGTCCAATAGAAATTTTTATGGCTCTAGTGTTGAGGCCTTTAACATCTTAAGCCTTTGGTACTGGGCACAGAAATTAATGGAAGTGATGATAAACTTATGGCCTGAGTTGCAGGTAGGCATAGGCCCTATGGTATTGATGGCTCATTGCCTAAAGGGCGCTCCATCTATTTGTGAGATTATGGATATAATAGGAGCAGTTGTAGTTTTAAACTTCTCACATGTCTTGCATTGGCTAAGAGTATCCTGAATGTCTTTTAACATATTAAACCACTACATATAAGATCTAAAGAAGACCATGAGACTTTGTGACCAGGCGTGGCCCATATATTAATGGTAATGGAGGGTAGTTTTTTTCCATTGGGATACTAATTTTTAGGGTACTAAGTTCTTTTCATTGTTCCAATATACAATGTTACCATTATTTACCCTAAAGTTAGTTTTTTATTTTATAAGTTTCTCTAAGGTATAAGCTAGAATTTTTGCCGGGTACATCCTTTGTCTGTGTGAGTTTAGTACATTGGCCAGTTGGAGTTTAAGTCTCTGCTGTCTTGAGTGTTCTGGATGCAATCCAGTGATTAAGCGTTGGCTTTCAGGAGTTCACATCCAGGGCAGTACTGGAGGGTCCGGTTGTACTTCCAAATTTCTCCATCCATCCACTTGTCTCCTTGTTTTTTTGGATTGAGTTTGGAAAAAGCCTAGAGACTTGTAATTGGTGAGACTTGTATTCTTCCAGCTCTCTCTGGGTTGCATTGTCATTTCTTAATGGCATGCAAAATTGCAAATAACTCTTTATAGTGGATTGAGTACCCATGCTATAAAATTTTTATACATTCTGGAATTGTGGCTACTGGTTTGAAACCGTCTTCTGTCTTAATTTAGAGAACTGCGCCAATGGCTTTGTATTAGATATCCTTTTTTTTCTGATTTAGGTTATGACATTGGAGTATAGAGTGGTGGTTAATTTTTCCTTAAAGGTAACAAGACTCTGCTTGCACTATTTCCACATAAATAGTACAATTTATTGCAATAAACAGGAGAGTGGATGTGTGAGCTTAGAACAGTTAGGAATAATTATACAAACATATACTGCCAATCCAAGGAATGAGTGGAGTTGATTTTGGCATGTGGGTACTAGTAGTTTGTTGATAGCCTCAATCTTTTGGTATTGTCTGATATGTCTTGATTATGAATCATCTGTCCTAAAAAGGTGAGGAAGCTTTCAAAGAACTTACATTTTCTAGGTTTAGCATAGGTATTGTTGTATCAAAAATGGTAATTATTAATTTTAACTTGGTCAAGTGTTGCTCCTTGTTCATGCTCTAGAAAATAATGTTATTGAGGTAGATGGCAACAGATCTTCTGTGTTCCTTGCAGAGAGTAAAGTTCATCATTAAAAAAAGGTTCAGGGTGTGGTAGTCATACTAGAGTTCTTAATTAGACTTCTGAAGGACCTATAATTGCTTCTGAACCCTAAATTAGGAATGCCTTCTTCTCTAATACAAATCTGGTTATAAACAGCTGTTAAATCAATATTTTGGGAAGATCTTGGCTCCTTTCAATTGATCAAACTGTTTTCTATCATTTGGAAGTAGGTACCTTTTCTTAATAGTGTTGGCATAGAGCTTGGTAGTTGGTTAACAACTGTAGTAAAGCTCTTTTCCCAATAACAAGAAAGACTCATTAATTTGCATGTCTAAAGGTAAGGACTGGGTTCTTGTTATGTTGAAGGACAAAATTCTATTGAGTATTATATGGATTATTAAATTAGTAATTCACATTGAAGAGAAAAGTCTTTAAATGTTGATTAGCAAGTTAAACTTGGGTCATCAACTGTGGTCAGAAACAATCCTAAAGATTATTTTTGTTTAATTATTAAAGGTTGATATAACTTACATTATTAGAATGAACTAGGTTAAAAAAAAAGAACAAACACTATTTGTTACATCTTAGTACAAGCAAGGATTGTTGCATGGAAAGAATATGTTCTACTTGTTGCATTAAAGAAAGGGGATTCATAGATTTGCTATAATATTAAAATCTTATTATTATGATGTAGTAATCTGAGCTATCAAGTTTCTTTAATTAACTTAAGGAGTTAATAGCTGCTTAGTTCTTACAGAACAAGAGCAAATTAGTGATATATCTTTAATTGGTAATGATAAGACTGATGGGAGCTCAGTCAGGGTTGACACAAAGATGATGGGCTTTGATTTTGTAATCAGAAAAGAAGATGTAGCGCCCAGAACACTTACCCTTAAGTTTGCCTTGATTTGATCATTGGCTATAAAAGTGGTTAATCGATAAAATAAATTTTTAAGTTTGTTTCATATATCATATTTTATTAATTTCATATAGTATGATTAAGATTTTATTAGAAACATATTTCATTAAATTGTAAGATATCATCTTCAAGTAGAGATGCATCACAGATATATATGCTTAAGGAAATAAAGGATCAGAAGATATTTATAGCATTAAGAGGAGAAGTTGCAGAAGACAAACCTTGATAAGCTTATCACAAGTATGTGGAGGACTTATTTCTTGAAGAGAAACAAACTTTGATTCAGTACATAAAAAGAGGAAGGAATCCTAACGTGTATGTCTACAACCCAAATTAGTCTAGAAGTCACCACTTACAAGGATTCAAATAAGCTCTTTACTACACCAACAAAAGTCTGCCATCCTTCTTCTGGACAAAAAACACAGCTGCTCCCCAAGGTGCTTGTGAGGGTTGAACTAATCCTAGCTATAACAAATTGTTCAGAAATGATTTGATGATCTCAGATTCTTTAGGGGTGAGTTGGTATATGGGTGCAGGATTGAAAATAGTTCCCAGGAGTTTGATCTGGTGTTTAATTGGTCTAAGTGGGGGTAGTCTATAGAGAATGTCTTTAAATACTTCCCAGAATTCATAAGTTAGGAATCTTATGAAAGTATATTTATGTTCTTATTTAGAAAGTTTATAGAAAGGACATGACAAAATTTACATTGGTCCCAGTCCATATCACTATTCTATCCATTTCTATAACTTTATCAAAATAGAATAATTTTACAAGTGATGCATCTCATCTGGGTATACATTAAAGTTGACCCTTCTCTACTGACTGTCAGAGTAAATGTCTCCAAATCAATTAAAGGTTTCATCTAGAATAGTTGGTTCACTCCTACAATTATGTCAAAGTCAAGATAGAGACATAACAGGCAACTAATCTTAGTAGCTATACATATCAAATTAATAGAGATGGATTCCACCTGCTTGTCAATAGTGACTTATGACTGATCTGCAAAAACTAACATTATAACACAAGAACAAACTTGTGTCAGGTTGCAACTTTTCCCAAAATCAAAAACTGAAATAATCTTTTAGCACCAGTGTATAGTAATAATTTCTGATAGGATTATATAAAATAAAAGGTTAAACTAGTATATCTTTTTATTTTTTAAAAGTAGAAGCACTAGTGGTGGAGGCGGCATCATTTTATAGATCCTAAGAAAAGCCTAAGTAGTTGAATTGGGCAGGCTTTTGGCCTTCCTATCCTTCTAGGGTCTTGGGAACTTACAAGTCTTGCTGAAAGCCCCCCTCTGTTTATTGTTGTTGAAATATATACAATTGAATTTTTTCTTAGGACCAGAGAGATCATATGTTGTGAGATTCTTTTTCTTGACGTTTCAAGCCTCATATTATATTTTTAAGGTCAGGTCAGTATTTGCTGTGTAATAATTATTCACATGGCATAGGAACATTTTTTAAGAAGACATATATGACTATTACTTTGCTAGACATCACATTGTCTCAGGATAAATATTAAGTATTTTTATGTTTATAGAAGAACTTGTCAAATGTTCATTTTATTTAAGATTATCCTATATACAGGCAATCAAGTTTAGTGTAACAATTTTTAAAAAAATTAAATATATACCTTGAAATCATTCCAATCTTGAGTGGAAAATTCTTTAATCCAACCACTGAACCAGCAAGAGCCAGATCCCTCAAGAATATTTGCATAATATTAGTCCCATAAGTTCCCCAGAGCTTGGTTCAGGAATATGTGGGACTTGGATGGTCTTCAAACAGAAATCTAAGTTTTCTGGGTCCTTGCTTTCAGAAGAACGGTAATTTCACCTTGTAACCTCCTATTAGAACTTCATTGGAGCGGGTGGGCACATTTTTCAGACTGAGCCCCTCAAACACACTTAAAGAAAATAATTGGTTATGGAAGATGTGTTGTTCATCTTGAAATACCATCCCACAATGTGCTCAGGTAATTGAGTGTTGAAGTCAAATTGGCAAGACTGTTTATTGATTTTAATTATTTATAATTTAGTTTTAAAGAATAGTATGCTTGCTAACTGAGAAGGCCTTATGTAGAGAACCTTCTACTGCTACCAGTGTTGCGCTGCTAATCTTGGAAGTGTTGAAATAAGGTTATCTTATTTATAATAGAACTAGCACAACACAATAGGTAGTTTTGTTAGCAAAAAAGGGATTTTATTGCAGATAATATCCAAAAAGGAAGAATATATTTATGTTTTTGAATCAATAGATAAAAGTTTGAGAAAGGGGTAGGAGGACCTTGGTTTGTTAAAAGGATCCATTGATCTGTAATTAAGTGCAGATAAAGGTCTAAAGTTGGATTAGAAGGAACAACAAACAATGCAAAGATATGCCTTACAACTTTAGTGTCTAATTAACTAACTCTATCTCCTGTAAAGTTGCAAAAATTTAGTATTTGATTTATTGCTGGTAGATTTTAATATAAATGTTACCACAATATGTAATCAATTACAATTTAGGTAGAGGAACAATAATAGATTCTCCATTATCCTCACCTAGTGGCAAATGGTCAATAATCTTCATTAATTTTCAATTAATTGGTTTTTAGCCTAATTGCTATTTCTACATCATAAGGATATGTAATTTTAATATAACCATATCTTTGCTAATAGAAGCTGAAAACATTTAAGCAATAATGTAAAGTAATAAAATCTAATAGTCCAAAAGATCTATAAGGTAATAAATTAAAATTTACACAACTGTACAGTTAATTCTTTCAATTTGAAAGATTTTATCTGGTAAAGATAAAAAACAATATAAAAGAAGCTGATACTTTTTTTTAGATTTTTGTAGTTGTTAGGTGTACAAGATGAATTT
>CAOJZF010000201.1:0-19084 GCA_948465475.1 Thalpophila matura
TCATATAATGGAATTAGACCATCATAATAAAGAAACTAAAAAGGATGTTTGAAAGAAGGATAATAGTCAAGATTCACAAGGACCTATTAGTAGATAGAGTAGGTCATTTTATTTCTAAACCAGATGCATTTGGTATTTACCTTAGGAGGTAAAATGTCTAAGGAAGCCAGATGAATTGTCTGAGCTGTGACATCAGCCCCCTCTGAGGGGTTGGGGCTTTTGGGAACTTTGTGTAGAACTCTAATAAAGCGCCCAGGCAGTTGGAACAGGAACCAAAGGGCTCCCAGGTAGCTTCTTCTATAGGGTTGTGAAATATTCACAAGCTACACTTGTGCCTGTTTCTAGATATTATGATCAGCCTATGTGATTATAATAAATAGTATAAAATATCTTAGGCATAGGCAATAATTTAAGCCTTTGTTCTAGAAGACTAATAAGGATTAAATAATCCAATTAATTGATTCATCTAATAGATCCAACCACACGATGAAGGCCAATAATCAACTGCCATAATAATCAGTTCAGTCAAAATAATACATGGTTTTACATTGAAATAATTAATGCTAATAATGATCATTCTGATCAAAGGTATTTAATTTTAATCTTGTTTTATTAAATAATTATCATAGATGACGGACTCAGCAAGGATGTAGCCAATTACCTATTCTTGGCAAGAACCTAATTATTATCAACCAAATCAAACAACTACTAATTACAAGCATGCTCTTGGCAAAGAATACCAATACGTTCAATTCTTGGCAAGAAACTACAACAAACTCAATTCTTGCCAACTCCCCGCTTTTATTTGGATTCTTGACAAGAACTCCCACTTATTTACTAGGATGATTATAACTTCAATCTAGGCTATATCTTATCAACAAATATTATTCTAGTCAAACCTAAAAAATGACGACCCAAGTACCTATGATGGCTTATTCCTATAAGCATCCTCAACAAGATTGCACTAAAATTTAAAATACTCAAGACTGGTTAAAATCAAGATAATGATAAGGTGCTTTGATAATTACTTTGTTATGGTACTATTCAGACCAGGGGACTTAAATCTTCAACATAGTACCTCACTAAATATTTCAAAGCCTAGATTCCCCTTCCCTTCAACTTTAAAAAACCCCCCTTATTTCCCCCAAAATAATCATCATTAAAATACAATTTTCTCTATAAAAAATACATTAAGTATTATTACCAATCAAACTCTTCTCTCTTCAATTAGCAATAGCTACCCCTGAATTCTATTAAAGTCAAGTCTTAGCCTAAGACTGACATAAGGAAATTACAGCTAGAACTAGCTAGAAAACAGGAACTATCCACAGAAGAGAACCTTTGGTACTAGTCTTCATACTAGTGACCACATCAAGACCAAGCCCATTAAGCTAGCATCTCTGTGGAAGTTTCACATTGTTGCTCACTACAGGGGTAGTACACAAGAAGACCAGAATAGAACTATAAGAAGACCTATAAGAAGACAAACAGGATGCCCAAGATGGAACAGAAGATCATTGAGAACCTGGAGGACAGTTATGAAATTGTCCTGGACACAACAGGAACACCTGAGCCAAAACGGCCTTACAGCTTCTATGATGATGAATACTTTAATCCAAAAAAGAACCCCTCCAAGAAGGCCCAGAAGGAAAACCCACCAAAAAAGAAGAGTAGGAGGCACAAAAATGATACTGCCCCCTACAACAGTGACTCTGACTTCTCTTCCAGTAAAGATTTGTCAAAGGAAGACACTCATCCTGGCAATGACTCCAGATATGTATGGGGATATGGATACAAACCCGTTTTTAGACTTGCCAAAAATCAGTTCCAGTGTAATAAGACCAAGAGAAGCTATTCACAACCTGAAAACTACTGTGAGTACTATTGGGTAAAAGGTCATAAGACCAGAGACTGCCAGAAGAAAAGAAGAAAGCAGGAAAGTCATGCCCCTTAAAAGAAGGAAGAATAATAATAAATAAATAATATATCTTTTTTCCTTTTTTTATATATTTCTAATGACTGTAGTATAGAGGATCTGGAGGATCTTAGTGGAAAAGAGCAACTTATATTAATAAGGTCTCATGTCACTGGTGATGCAGACTCCACTAATGAATCTATCAACTCTACTACTAGTCAAGGAATACTTGCTGTGACAAGATCACCACAGCAACCATTTTTAGGATAACCTTCTGATAGCTAAGAAAAGGGCTACAAGACCTTAGGCTTACAAGTTGTTGGAGCCAGAAGATTACCTCCACTGGACTAACCTTGCATCTGCCTTCTAGAATACATAGACATCTGACCAATCCAGAGCTTAAACACTCAAGGAGCTATGGGTGTCCCTTGGACTGATGTTCCACACTGGCAATCCAAGGGCTATACTAGGGAATCTCACTGACTGTATCAATAGCAGATCAGAAGAAACTAGACGCCAACTATTAGTAAGACATACTAGGGAAACTCACTGTCTCAGATCAGAAGAAACTAGATGCAAACCTATAAAAGGTCATACTAGGGAAACTCACTGTCTCATATCAGAAGAAACTAGATGCAATCCATACAATATTATACTAGGGAATCTCACTGTCTTAGATCAGAAGAAACTAGATGCAAACCTATAAAAGGTCATACTAGGGAAACTCACTATCTCAGAGCAGAAGAAACTAGACATCAAAGAACAAAAGGTCATACTAGGGAATCTCACTGACTGTAGGTGTAAAAGGATCAAATATTAAGATTCATAAAAGCATCATAACAAATCAGAAGAAAATAGATGTAAAAGCTTTACGGAGCCATTGTGAACAAAGGTCTTGAGGATTACCTTGTGTAATAAGTATGTACGGTAATCCATGAAGGTTAGTCAATTGGCAAATCCTTGGACGACTCAGAAAGGCCACAGCTTCTTTGACAGCTATAGGTGGAGTTATACCCCAGATCAATGATCAAGGAGAAGTACACTCAGTTGCCTACTATCCATGCTCTAATACCAGAAGCAGATAGGCTTTATGACTTGATCAATAAACCTAAGGAGTGGGATAATGAATTACCAGAGATTGAACAGATCCTGTATAAACTATCTGCAAACACTACCTATGATAAAGGACAATTGTTCAAAGAGTTAGATGGGAAATTGTATCTCTTTATAAAACCATCCAACAGACCTGAAGTGATAAAAGTAGCACATCTACTCACTGGGCATGGAGGCTTACTTAAGACTATGGAACAAATAAAGAAAGATTATTACTGGGAAAGCATCAGCTTTGATGTTACAGAATATATCAATTCTTGTTTAGTTTGTCAGTCAGAGGTCAGATTTAAACCATCAACTACCTACAAATTAGTTAAACCTAAATTCGCATGGCACACTGTGTCTATGGATCTAATAGGGCCACTTCCACTAAGTACTACTGGTGTGAAATATATAATAGTGGCCATAGACTACCTCACTAAGTGGGTAGAGGCTTGAGCAGTAAAAGACTTAGGAGCAAGGACCGTAGCCAAATTTGTACAAGAATAAATAATACATAGGCACAGCTGCCCTCAGTTCTTATTAACTGACAATGCCACCAACTTTACAGGTAGAGTCCTACCTAAGATGAACTATCTGATGGGAATTAGAGGAGTATTAACTACCCCATACCATCCAGAATCTAATGGTACAGTAGAAAGAGTTAATGCTACTCTAGAAAGGATTTCAAGGAAGTTAGTAGTAGACAAGCCCAGTGATTGGAATAATCACCTCCAATCCTCTGTTTTTGCTTACAATATAAGCTACCATTCATCTACTAAACATACTCCTTTCCAACTACTATATGGACGGCAACCAGCTTTACTGCCGCTACTGTACACATTAATCCAGGAATCTAATACCCTAAGCTATTACAATTACCTAAGACAACTATGTACTACATTAGTAAATTTACAAACAGAGGCCTATTTCAATCTATTATTACAGAAGACAAAAGCCCATGAAAAAGCTACTCTGTCTAGGCATCCCCTAGGATCCTTCTTGGTGGGAGAACAAGTAATGTTCTACCACAACAGAGGATTTGGAAGAATTAAAAAATTATCCATCCCATGGAATGGACCTATGGAAGTTATAGAGAAGACCAGATAATTTAATTATACACTAAAGGATGTCTCTACTGGTCAACTTGTTAACAGAGTACATGCTAAATATATTTAACAAATACTAGTTTAAAACAACTAAAAAATAAAAAGAAGGAATGAATGAATGAATGAAATAATAGACTTTATTTAATTCTTTGGCAACGCTGCCTCCCTTGTCTCTGTTCTTTCATCTCCTGATAACAGAAATTAGTTATGGCCACAGGTGTCAACTTTTTCTGATTAAAATGTTGAAGTACTATCCACTCTGGGGCAAAACCGTCCCTTATAGGAATCCCATCCTCAGTCTCCTCTTGGAGCCAGGCATCTCTATCTATTTGGCAATGCAAGCAAGCCACCACAACTATTGCACAAGCCAATAGCAATGCACCTGAACAGGCAGACAAGAAAACCGGACTATAGGCAGAACTGTATTATTCTCCTGGAGAGACAGTTAGTATGGATTCTGGACTACCAAAAAACAGCCAGAAAGGATTAAACAATCCATTGCAAAGTCTTCCACATACTTGTATGGACCTCACATAGGAACACGAGTACTACCTATCAAGTGAATTGCAGCTTGCCACAGCCCAGGCATATCCTCCTCTAAGGTGTAAGGTTGGTTCACCAGATGGAAGATGGCATGACCTATGATACACATAATTACCATGGCAAATTGGTTATACCCTTCCACCAGGAAACCGTAAGCCACACCAGTTAAATTAGTCACTCAACTAGTACTGTTATGCCAAGATTTGTTACCCATTTCTAAAATGGAGTAATGGGAAGAATTGGTTTGTAAACCCCATAGACAAATTACTGTGTCCAGGAAAGGAAATACTTTCTAACTAACAGCATAATCATCTATCCCATGAACATCAGGGAGATTCAACCAAGACATCTCATCAAATACCATTTGACAATAGTCCAAAGTTGCTACCTCTGGACCTTGAGCAATGATATAGAGATTTAATCTCTCCCCAAGTTTATTATTAACAAATTTTTTAACTTTACTGAGGAGAAACAAAAACTCTGCACATTGGTCCTCATGACGTAACACCAGAGGAACAATGGGATTCACTCCCTGCATCAGTGCCCTAGCATCATAGAAGAAAGGGTATTCCACCCCATTGATGACAATAGGTTGCTCTTTGTTGAGTGTTTCATCTTCCAGTGCAGCCCACTGAAAAATAGGAGGACAGGTAAGATCCCTCTCAGAGCCAGTTGTAGTGGCTCCAGCCCTTCCAGTTGGACGGGATGCCGCCTCACAAGCAGCCACAGTACGGACTTTGTCCAAGATAGCCCAATGACTAGCACACACCACTAAGTGAGTGACATCATCACTAACCACGTCCAAGCGACCTTGCTTCTCCATAGGAACTTTAGTATTTACATAACAACTGAGAGTCAAAGTAAATCAAGGAACCGCAGAGTCAACACCAACATCATTGGCTTCATCTTTCTGGATGGAACCCAGAATACAGGTTACAAATTTATTTATAGTGTTCAAATTACCATAGGGGTTCATTTTTCAAATAGGAAAAGGTTTAAAAGTTATAATGGAATCTTGCCAAAGATACTCTATAACTATTAATCTTCACCCCATAGACTGATTATGTGGGGGGGAATGTGAAATATTAACGAGCTACACTTGTGCCTATTTCTTAAAATTATAATCAGCCTATGTGATTATAATAAATAGTATAAAATATCTTAGGTATAGGCAATAGTTTAAGCCTTTGTTCTAAATGACTAATAAGGATTATATAATTGAAGTAATTGATCCATCTAATAGATTCAATCATATGACAAAGGCCAATAATCAGCTGCCATAATAATTAAATCAGGCAAATTAATACATGGTTTTACATTATATCAATTTATGATAATAATGATCATTCTGATCAAAGGTATTTAATTTTAATCTTATTTTACTAAATAATTATTATAGATAAAGGACTTGGCAAGGATGTAGCCAATTACCTATTCTTGGCAAGAACCTAATTATTATCAACCAAATCAAACAACTACTAATTACAAGCACGCTCTTGGAGAAGAATACCAATATGTTTAATTCTTGGCAAGAACCTACGACAAACTCAATTCTTGCCAATTCCTTGCTTTTATTTGGATTCTTGACAAGAACTCCCACTTATTTACTAGGATGATTATAACTTCAATCTAGGCTATATCTTATCAACAAATATTATTCCAGTCAAACCTAAAGGATGATAACCCAAGTACCTATGATGGCTTATTCCTATAAGTATCTTTAACGGACTAAACTAAAATCCCAAATACTCAAGACTAGTTAAAATCAAGATAATAATAAGATGCTTTGATAATTGCTATGTTATAGTACTATTCAGACCAGGGGACTTAAGTCTTCAACATAGTACCTCACTAAATATTTCAAAGCCTAAATTCCCCTTCCCTTCACCTTTAAAAAACCCCCCTTATTTCCCCCAAAATAATCATCATTAAAATAAAATTTTCTCTATAAAAAATACATTAAGTATTATTACCAATCAAACTCTTCTCTCTTCAATTAGCAATAGCTACCCCTGAATTCTATTGAAGTCAAGTCTTAGTCTAAGACTGACATAAGGAAATTACAGCTAGAACTAGCTAGAAAACAGGAACTATCCACAGAAGAGAACCTTTGGTACTAGTCTCCATACTAGTGACCACTTCAAGACTAAGCCCATTAAGCCAGCATCTCTGTGGAAGTTTCACAGGTGTTATAGCTCCTACTGGCTGTAAGCCTTGTTGTTGGCTTTAAGAAAAACCCCTTTGAGAGAAAAAAAAGGTCAGAAAAGCCTAATCAGCTAGTTTCTCTAATGATTGGTTTCATGTGATGGGGGTTTGTCCTCTCATACACTATAGGGACATCCCCCAGCTCTTAATTGAGATTATGAAGTGGACATAGAGTCATCCCTACTGCTTTGTAGGGCTCAATTCACTTTAATCTGCCCAACATAATATCTGGGATACTCCTTTGGATGTTGATCCAAACTCTGTCTACAATGGCAAAGGTAGGTATTGCTTTCTTCCCAATTTTTTTTGGTTGTGATACGCTTTCATCTTATCCTGATATTTCCATTGTTTACTAGAGCCTACTTATGATTCTCTGTTATTTTTACAACAAAGGATTAAACTGCCTCTTTATATGCATTGTATGATTGGTAATCCAGATATGGTATTTCTTTGGGCATATTTTCTTCCCTTCTGTATACTGTAAGGTCTGTAACCAAACTAATAAAGAATATGTTGGTATAAAGCTTGGGAGTTAAACCTAGCAACAGCAGATACAGCAGGTATACCCCATTTAAGGGCCTCAGCAAGACTACCCAGTGCACAATAGCCTCCTAAATGTGGTACTACACGTGGAAGAACCAAGCCAAGAGCAAGGAAGCCTGGTATGGACAAGTGAGCATAAGGAGAGAGGAAAGGGTGTAGTGATATTTCACTGGTATCCTCACTGGTATGATCTGGTATTGGGTTTTTTAATGTTTGCCCTGCCACTAGAGGTATACATAGTAGCAGGATGACCCCCCAACCAACAGAGCCAGACCAACCAAATCCAGAATACCAGGCACCAGTGACCCCTATCAACTCTGCATCCCCACCTCCACTGACACATACGTTCTTCTTACTAACTTGACCCTGTGCAGTACCCAAAAGAGGATGACAACCGCCGCACCGGAAGAACTTGAAGATGTTACCTAGATTATCTAAAAGGAGTGAGTATATAATGTTAAAGGAAGACATAACTCCAATAACACAAGGGGTTAAAAGACAAAGTACTACTACAAGTAGCATGCTATGAACCCCAAGGCTAAGAAGGTGTACCATAAGTTGTACCAACAACAAGGAGTGGCCAAGGAACCAGAAGGAGAGGCAGGCCACCAGGGAGGGTTGCTTAAAGATCCCCAAGACATACAGAGAACAGAACAGAAAAACACAAGAGCACTTAAGACAAACAAAGAACACAATTGAATAATAGATCTTTATTGTAGAAGATGAAGAGATAAAGAAAGAAAGAAAGGAAGGAGGGTTTATATAGTTTCTCTAAGACTTTGAGAGCCAATGAGAAGTGGCCACATTGAATAGCCAATAAGATGCAGGTATGTATTTACTTGCGAGCCAAAGAGCCAACTTATTACCCAATCTCAAGGTGATGAGATCTAGAGATCCTTGCTAAAATCTCTTTAATTTCAGGCAAGATCAGAGCTCACAAGGTTGGTCTGGATTGGGATTGGAAAAAGATAAAGTAAAGGAGAAGTTCAAATTGCAAAAGCAATTTATAAAGAAACAGGATTGAATCCTGACATAAACTAAAAAAGAAAGCAAGGATTTGGTGGCTTGGTGGGGCACTAACTAATAGGCTGTCACTGCTAGGTTTACATGCTTCTTCTTCTCATTTATGATCTTCAGTATTAACTTTGCCATTATATTTTTCATGGTTTGGAGGATTTTTCTACCATCTTGTTGCTTTCTGAGTGGTAGGGGGCAGTAACCATGTGTCAGAAATCATAATTCACTAGGAACCTGTTTATGGCCTTAGAGACATAAAGTTTTCCTCCACTGGTTTGGATTACCAATGGGCATCTGTGCCTAGATACTAGGCAGTCTTTAATGAACCTCATTATAGTTTCCAAGGTTACTGAAGGGATTTCTTACACTTTCACCCTTAGTTAAAGTGGTTGATTGCCAGCACAAAATAATATCTCTTTCCATTGGGTGATGCAATATGGCCCATGTCTAATGACACTAATTGAAACAGGTAGTTCACTAAGATGGGTTTTAGCAGCCAATAGCTTTTTACCAGGTTTATCTTATTGCAATTTTGGCATTTTTGGATGGCTCTTTTGATGTCTTCTGCCATCCCCTTCAAAAATATCTTTTCTGCAGAAAGGGTGTTAATTTGGCGGCTGTCATGAACCTGAAAGACTTCCCTGTTCTTCCTAATAGACTTTTAACCGATCTAAGCTCGTTGATAGTCACTAAAGTGAATGATCCCACCTCCTCCTCATCCAAATACTTCATCAGAGCGTTCACCAGCCCTTTAGGGTTACACAAGAAGCAGAAATCTCGAATCTCTCATCCTTAAATCCCTGAGAAATTTCGACATGAAGCTTGTTGGTCTCTTTTGATCTTTTCACAATAAAATTGATTACTTTTTACTATTTAGTGTTTGTTTTGCTTTAAGAATATCTATTCAGTTACTTAATTTAGTAGTCTCAACCCTCCCAACCAACATGGTCGATCCACTTACTGTGGCTAAGACCCTTAACCTCATGATCCCAGCGTTCACTTTGCTGGTATTTGTAACCAGCACTCTTAGGACCTCTGTGGTAGCTAGGGTTCTCGTTAAGGCTGCCCTCTGCACCTTGGCAACCTTGGCCTGGCTCTGTCAGCCTTCCCACAAGTTCTGGGACATAGTGTCGCGACCCCTGGGTCATGACACTAGAGACCAACCTCTTTTGTTTTCTGCTGCTTTCCAAAATAAAACTGCGTGGTACATGGACCAACAACTCTTATTCTTGGTCCTTAACACTCTTCTCGTTGCCCTGTTGTTCCTGGGACTCATTTGGTCCTGGTGGCGCTCCCCAAGTGCCCACAAAATCAACAATGTCAACATGAACAAGAATATGTTCTCCTTTAATTCTTCTCCTTTTTCCAACAATAACAAGTTAGAGGAAATCGTTAAGAACTGCTTAGTGGACTTCTCCCTTGAGGAAATCTATGGGCATAAGCTGGAGGATTGTGAAAAGTTTAAGAAACTTCTTAAAGTCCTTCCCCCTGGTGACAGACAAACCGCCCTAGAGCTCTTACTCCAGGAACCCAACCTCAAGAATGATTTTTGCGGTTTCCTGAAGGTGTTCCAACAGAATAATTCGGTTCCCCCCATGTCCCAAGCTCAGGCTATCAGAGCTTTAGGTGGCTTGACTCAAGAGGACCTTTCTGTCTCCCAATATCAGGAGAAGTTTCACCTTTTAGCCAAAAGAGCTGGCCTGGACCCTCAAAAGTTCACTGAGTTATTCTTTGAGGGCCTCAAGCCCGAGCTCTTGTCTGTCCTCACTGTCAGAGGGATAAAGCCCGACTTCCTGGCCACCTGTGAAGACCTGAAGGCCTTTGAAGAGTCCACAAAGACTCAGAAGGAGTCCCTGGGTAACCTTTCTTTGTTTAATCTTAGATCTAGTAAAAAAGTTGATAGTTCCTCTTATCTTTTTCTCTCTTCTTCCTTTCCTAATATAAGTTCCGATTCTTTTTTATCTTTAATTGATACTGGGGCCATGTCTAACTATATGAGCATGGAATTGGCCAATAGCTTAGGTTTAGAATTACATAGATGTTCTTTTATAACGTTAGCAAACGGTACAAATATCAGTTCTTTTATTACTAAGGAAGAAATAGAGGTTAGGATTGGGACTTTTAGTTTTTGCTCTAGGTTTAGGGTTGTTAGGGGTCTCACCTACAAAGTTATCCTGGGCATGGAGTGGTGGAGACGTTGTAACCCCTTAGTGAACCTACACAAGGGTCAGGTTATAGTCAAAGAGAAGGGCAAGAGTCATACCTTGACCCTGATATCCCAGCCTACATTAGAGAACACAAGCTCCACGATCAATACCCTTTCAAACTCCCTCACTACTAAGTCTTCTCCAACTCACAAGAAACAGGACCCCCCTTGCTTCGTTGACTCCACAGTGGATAGGTTTAGGACATTGTTTGCGGATAACACCACCCCCAACATCCCCTCAAGTTTGCATTTTTCCATTAAGTTTAAGCCAAACACAGATAAGTACATGGGCAGCCCTATATACTCATTGGACCAGCTAAAACTTAGAAGTCTACAAACGTACATAGAAGAGAAGTTGGCTGCTGGAATTATTGTCCCCTCTAAATCAGCAACGGTAAGTCCAGTAATCCTAGTTCCAAAGTCTTCTGGTGAGCTCAGGGTGTGTGTGGACTATAGAAAGTTAAACTCTGTTACAGAATCGGATAACTACCCCCTTCCACTTCTTGAAGACATCATCTCATCCATCTCAGGCTCTGTTGTCTACTCCAAGCTGGATCTGAAGGACGCCTTTCACCAAATACCAGTGGTAGAATCTTCCAGGCCATACACAGCTTTTAAATGTAAGTTTGGGGTTTTTGAATACACCTCTATGCCGTTTGGCCTGAAGAACGCTCCTGCAGTGTTCCAAAGGATGATAGACGACACTTTAGGCCCCTTGATAGGTTCCTGTTGCATAGCTTATCTGGATGATATATTGGTCTTCTCACCATCCGTTGAACAACACCACCTTGACCTTCAAAAAGTCAGAGAGGCTTTAGAGAGCCGTTCCCTTAGGTTGAAGGAGTCCAAATGCGAATTTTTCAAAGAACAAGTCTCATTCCTTGGCAACATAATCTTTAAGAACGGACAGGCCGCCTGCCCTGACAAGGTTGCTGCTGTTGTCAACTGGAAAGAACCCTCAAATAGGACAGAATTGCGTTCCTTTCTAGGAACAGTGAACTTTTTGAGAAGATATGCTAAGGACTTATCTGAAATCGCATACCCTCTTTCTTTAATGACCTCCACCAAAGTTCCTTTCTCTTGGGGGGCAGACCAGCAAACCGCTTTTAATAAGATAAAGGAAGTCATGACTTGTACACCAGTACTTGCCCTACCAGACCCCTCCAAACCTTTTGTTTTGGAGACTGATGCCTCTAACTTTGCAGTAGGTGCCATGCTCCTACAGGAAGGACCAGATGGAGTCGAGCACCCAGTAGCCTTCTTTTCTAGGAAGATGCTGCCTGCTGAGACTAACTACCCAGTTCATGACAAGGAAATGTTAGCCATAGTTAGCGCTTTGAAGGAATGGCAACACCACCTCCAGAATGCTCGTCACTTGGTCACTATCCGCTCAGATCACAAGTCTCTAGAATATTTCAAGTCCCCCCAAAGGTTGAACCAGAGACAATCTCGCTGGCACTATGAACTAGCCCTGTACAAATTCACAATAGAATACAAAAGGGGCCAGCTAAACGTGATTGCAGACTTATTAAGCAGGGATCCTGGACATGCCTACAACCCCAAGGAACTGGACGTTTTCAACAATGTAACGTTACTCCCTGACTCCTTGTTCAACATAGAAACTCCACTACCCTCCCTGTACAAAGAGATCCTCAAAGCCCAGGGTACCGACCAGTTCTCCCTGGCCAAGATGTCTGAGATAGAGGCGGCTACCTCATCTAACAAGGTAGGTGATTTTACAGTTATCAATCGAGCTCTCTACCACAAGGGTCTACTTTGGGTACCAACTAAGGACTTGAGAACCAAGGTTCTTAAGCAATGTCACGACCACATACTGGCTGGCCACCCTGGAATAGCCGGCACTACCTCATTGATCAGACAGGAGTATACTTGGTTAGGTATGAGGAAAGCAGTAAAGGAGCACCTTAAGCACTGCTTATCCTGCTCAAGAAACAAGCCTGCCTGCTCCAAACCAACGGGTCTCCTACTTCCTTTGAAAGTTCCAGATGCCCCCTGGTCCTCTATAAGCGTGGATTTCATAACTGACCTTCCACTATCAAACGGGTTTGATTCCATTATGGTAGTAGTTGATAGGTTTACAAAGTGGGCCGAGTTCTTCCCCTGCATGAAGACTATTAATGCACAAGAAGCCAGTAGGATCTTCTTAAGAGAGATATTCGTTAGACATGGACTTCCCCAAGAGATTGTTTCAGACAGGGGGACCCAGTTCGTGTCCCAGTTCTTTTCATGCCTCACAAAGTCATTGGGAATCAAGCAGTGTCTCTCCTCAGCTTTCCACCCTCAATCCGATGGCCAAACAGAGAGGGTTAACCAGATTTTAGAGCACTACCTACGCTGCTATACCACTGACAAGCAAGACGACTGGTATGACTGGTTACCTTTGGCAATGTTCACGTATAACAGGAGAACCCAGAGCTCGACCAAATTCTCTCCCTTCTTTGCCAACTATGGCTACAACCCAAGCCTGTTCCAACCATCACTACCTGTCAATAATCCGGATACTTCTGAGCTACTGTCTACACTGAGAAGAACCCAGTCCACGTTGATGGACAATCTCAACAAAGCAGTCCAATCCTATAAGAAGTTCGCTGATATGAAGAGGTCATCTGGCCCTGAGATCAAGCTCAATGGTTGGGTGATGCTGAACTCAAAGAACCTGAAGTTAAAGGTAGGTATCCGGAAGTTTTCTCCTAAGTTCCTGGGACCTTTTAAAGTAAAGAAAGTTGTAAACCCAGTAGCATATGAGTTAGCTCTCCCAAGAACGTGGAAAGTCCATCCAGTATTCCATAGGAGCTTGCTTAAGCCTTTTGAAGGTACAGTTCCTAAGCAACTGGCTGTTCCACAAGTGGAACCTAGCATAGAGTATGCGGTAGAGAAAATCTTGAAGGAGAGAACTATTAAAGGCAAGACTCAGTTTCTCATCAAATGGAAGCACTATCCCGTTGAAGAAGCCACCTGGCAGAATGAAGAGGATTGCTCCAACTGTAAGGACCTCATACTAACCTTCCGTTCATATCCAGTTAAAAGTCTGGGGGGTAATGTCATGAACCTGAAAGACTTCCCTGTTCTTCCTAATAGACTTTTAACCGATCTAAGCTCGTTGATAGTCACTAAAGTGAATGATCCCACCTCCTCCTCATCCAAATACTTCATCAGAGCGTTCACCAGCCCTTTAGGGTTACACAAGAAGCAGAAATCTCGAATCTCTCATCCTTAAATCCCTGAGAAATTTCGACATGAAGCTTGTTGGTCTCTTTTGATCTTTTCACAATAAAATTGATTACTTTTTACTATTTAGTGTTTGTTTTGCTTTAAGAATATCTATTCAGTTACTTAATTTAGTAGTCTCAACCCTCCCAACCAACATGGTCGATCCACTTACTGTGGCTAAGACCCTTAACCTCATGATCCCAGCGTTCACTTTGCTGGTATTTGTAACCAGCACTCTTAGGACCTCTGTGGTAGCTAGGGTTCTCGTTAAGGCTGCCCTCTGCACCTTGGCAACCTTGGCCTGGCTCTGTCAGCCTTCCCACAAGTTCTGGGACATAGTGTCGCGACCCCTGGGTCATGACAGCGGCTTTGAAATGATCTGTCTACTGCTCATGGCTTATTTTCACAAGCTCTTCTTGTTGATTCTCAGGGACATATATCCAGTTCTTTTTATTGGCTATTTTCCTTAACTGTTCTTTTGTTAATTTTTGGACAGATCCCAACACTATGTTGGCATTATTGGATATGTAATCTGCCGCTGGGTTGTTTTTACTAGGCCTGTACTTAATAATAAATTTTGTACTGCATCAGATATTCTACGGCTCTCATGAGCCTGCCCTCTAGTTCTGACTTATTATTTATGGCTCTTAGGGAATAATAATTTTTTGTTACTGTAAAATGAGTACCATGTATGCAAAGCTAAAACTTTTTTACTGCCCATACAATAAATAGTCCTTCTTGGTCTTTATTACCAAAGTTTTGCTCTTTGGGGGTCAAGGTTTGACTTACAAAGGCAATTTGTAAGAGCTGACTCCCTGAGAACACAGGTATAATACCAGGGTTTCCATTACTAGAAAAGTTTAAAGTGTGACCAAAGAGAAAGGGAGGTAGTTCAACTATGGTAACATGGAAAGAGCTCTAACCAGAAGTACTATATTCTTTAATAGCAAAAAATGAAGTGAAAAAGAGGAGTAGCTAAAGCTAAAGGTTGTGGATGATCTGAAACAGTGATTTCTGGATATTCTGGAAAGGGGATGTCTTTTGACATGGTTTTTATGTTAAAGTTATCTTTGTAGGAATAGATAGAGGGGGGCCTAGCATAGTAGGCCAAAAACTGATAAGCAAAATAGAGTATTGTTTGAAGGTATCCATTTTATTGAAAGAAATATTGCTGGCAAAGAGTAATCATTGTCAGGATGGGGTAGATATAGGTTGGAGGAAATTATCCCTGAAATAATATGATTAATATTGTAAAAGAGGAATTATTAACTTCCCTTATTGAATGAAATAAGGGGTAAATTGAAATTAAATCAATGTACTAGGTGAATTAGTTACTAACCAAAAAAGGAAACTATTGTAGTTGGAATCAAATTGATTCCATTCTTAGCAAGATGGGATTCAGGAGATTGGCGTATAATCAAACTAGGCAATCTTTAGTTCTGGGATTAGTTCTTGCTTCATTTTTCATATGAAACCATAGAAAAAGATTATAAAATTTCAATCTGGTTCCTTTATAGGGTTCAAATTTTTTCAACACCCTTCAAGGAAAGTTCTTTTATATCTTGGTTCCAACAATAAAAAAGTTTTGTAATTGACTTCCTTTTTGATGGTTGATTGGTTTTCTTCATCATTAAAAGGCTTGTTTTTAACCTAAGATTCCCTTTGAGAGCATCCTAGGCATAACTGGTCTTCTTGACTTACCATTTCCTATCCTCAAAAGCTTTGGAGTTTACTAACCTCAAGAGATCAGAAACTTGGTGAATTTTTTGTATCTTTTTTGAAGAGGGTTTAGTTTTAGTGAAGGATGTCAAACCCTCAACAAAATTGGTAGATGGGAGTTTTCTCCATCTATTTTGTAATCCTGTGATAAAACTGCTCCTGTCCCCACATTAGATGAATCAGTCTCATTATTGAATTCTTTTTCCTATTGGGATATTGCAGCATTGGATTGTTTCTCAGCACCTCTTATAGCCTTTCAAATGCCTCTTGCTGATAATTTTACCAGGAAAAAGTTTTTCTCAACTTTTTCTGGGTTAGCTTGTTTAGTGTCTCTACAATTTCTGCAAAGCTCAGGATGAATTTCCTGTGGAAATTGGCCATGCCAAGGAACCCTCAGACTTCAGTAATGTTATTAGATGGCGCTTTATTATAACTACCTCTACTAATGTAGGACTAGTTCTAATACCATTATTACTCACTATGTGTCCTTATACTTGTACTATGCTCTGCACAAATGCACACTTGTTCATTTTTAATTTAAGGTTTGCCTTGGCCAGTCTTTCTGATACTGCCTCCACATCTTTGACATACTGCTCCATTGCTTTGCTTAAGATGGTGCTGTTGTCAATATACACAACCGCACATTGTAGCTGCAGTGGACCTGAGATCTGGTCCATCAGCCTTTGAAAAACGGCTCTCAAGGTTTCTATCCCCATGGGGAGTACCAGCCATTAGAACAAACCTAAGTTTGTGGTAAAGGCAGTTATTTCCTTGAATCTGGATGCAACTTCACCTGGCTATACCTTTTGTTGAATATATTGTGGCAAACACTGTTGCCCCGTTTATTGCATTTATTTGATCCTTGATTCTGTTTAGTGGGTATGCATTGCTACAATGTGCTTATCTACCATCTGATAGTTAATACATACTCTCATTGTTTTATCTTTCTTTTGCACGCATAATTTTGGTTTAGCATATGGAATTTCTGAAGGTTCTATAAGCCCTGCATCCCTTAACTTATAACTTTTTTTGACAACATCAAATTGTAATGCTCAAGAATACCTTGGGACATAACTTTTTACCAGTTGGTTGTTATCTGACTTTATATAATAGTTTACCTCAGTAAGCCATATGTTGTATTTTTCTTAATAACACAGTTGCCTACTTTCCTAACAAGCCTTTCCGGTTTGTCATGTTAACATAGGAAAAATGTTTTAAACAACTTAAAATATTTAAAGAGATACAAAATAACTAAAAAAATTCAACTTTATTTAGTATTCTGGATCCCTAAAAGATTTGAAACCCCCAAGCACTGCCCCTTCTGAAAGGTGAGGGGTTTATAGGATAGTTTTAACAGGTACAGTAAGTTAATCAGCCTTTTGGGTTAAAAAAAGACCATCATATCACTCTAGATCTTGTCTAGGGCAGAGATGAACAGGTACATGTTATCTCCTGCTACATTTTTGTGGCAGACAGGGAACATTCCATATTCCCCTCTCCTAGGGTGATGCATTACTGCAAGTAATCCTTTTTTTATGCCCTAGCATAAATTGCTGACAGGATATTGAAGTGATTTTATGCAGATCATTTCCCCATTTATAGTTAATTTCTTCTTATGACATCAATCTGGGCCTTGGCCACAGTAATCTAGTTCATTCAAAGGAGCAAATCAAATTGTAACCTGTCTGCTACTATGGCTGGTAAACAGGTGAGGTTTCTTCCTACCTGGATCTTTTTGTGGCAGAAGACCTTCCAGGGTGCCATCACATTGTCTGCAACTGACAACAGGTAAACAGCACTTTGACATATTCCACAAGTTCAAGCTATTTAAAAAATCCCTAGAAGATGACTATACTAGTAATTCCAGTGTCTGCAATGGTTAATATTCCTTTATCTACCACTTTTTCAGTTATGGCAAGGACATTCTTATTAGACCATTTGAACTCCTTAAACTTGCATGCTAGGTTGAATGAGTCTGCAAAGTATCTCTTATTGAAGCTTTTTTCCTCAACAAGCCTTTTAAATTTTCTGGTTGGGAGTGCTACAAACACATCTTGATTCAACTTTTTCTTGGGATTGGTATAGGTTTTTTCAAGGATGGGGGCTTTCTTTCCCTTTTGTAGTCCTTTGCTACCTTCCATGGTCTGAGGGCTGCATACACAGAATTTCATGATCCAGAAGTGGAGCTCCCATTGCCTACTCCTGGCTGTCTTTTCCCAACGCTTCAGAAGAGGATTAGTCAGTGCCTTTCCTCTTGAGGCAGTCTGCAGTGTAATGTACATAGTTTTTGCACTTAAAACATTGAATTTTTGACACATCATTGGGACGTCTCTTCTTAGCCGGGCCTTTTTGGGTTTGAGCTTCTTGAACAAGTTAGACTTAAAGATTTTCTTGAGCTCTTTCCAAATGCATAATCTTGGCTGATGAGCTACAAGATCACCTTGAATCTACACAAGGCTTTAAATAACTCTACTCAAGTGGTTTTGTCCATGTTGTAGGTTCTTAATTTTTATTTTTAATGATTTGGTAGCTTTTGAAAATCTCTCTGATAAACATTTTGGGCTTTAGAAGTAGACTTGCCTCTATGTCTCCCTGTCTTTAGGTGCTTTCATAAGCACCCCTGCACTAGGCTCCAATGTTAAAGACTTCTAAAACCCTAAGAGAGGCCTGGCTAATGACCACAAACAGGGACTATCCTTCAAGGCAGCCATCCATTATTGGTGCCTACTGAGGAAGACTTGGCAGGCTTCAAGCTGTGGTCTGGTCATGGTAGCAATACATTCTCAGAGGTCAGTTGGTCCCAAGGTAGACCTGGAATAAATGGCCCTTTTAACTACATCCTGTGCTACCATTAAAAGCAACTCAAAGACTTCCTGGCCGTTGTGTTCACTATGATTGGATCTGGGAGACATGTTTGTGATCTTATAGGCTAGGTAAGATTAAATAAAATCAAATTTAAACTCAAAACAAGGCAAAAATAGAATTTTATTTAATAAAATAGAATGTGATTTAAAAATTGGAGAAGGATATTAGGGGATCAGGAGACTCTTTTATCTCTTTTGATGGGGATACAGGTTTCAATTCTTTCATTCTTTTTAATCCATGTATTTTGTTTTTGGCAAAATTGATTCTTAGATGATTTGTGATGCATGTACTGATTATTGGGATTGTTGGTTCCTTTAGATCCTTTGGCCTTGTTTGGCCAGGTTGGCTTACATTTAGTATAAAGCTCTGAGCTTGTTGGTTGCTTAGGGCTTAGAGTTGTCAGAAAACAACACTAAGTACCTCTTAGTCTTGGTTCCATATCCAACCTGAAAGACAGGTTGCCCCTAGGCCTAGAAGGGCCTGAAGAGGCTGGAACACAAGAGAGACCTAGGAGGAGGAGGTCTTGGTTCTAAGTAGGGGGCAGTGAGGGTCCCTAGGCCATAGGCTGCCACAGAAGTGAGTGGGGTCTCCCACAAAAGGGCAGGAGGGGGCAAGATTAGACAGACACAAAAGGGTTCC
>CAOJZF010000202.1:0-19201 GCA_948465475.1 Thalpophila matura
CCTAATCTTCCATACTAGGACCCTATTGGGTTATGGAAGAAGTAATTATTAATTAGGAGGAGAGTCTTTGGGTAGAGGGGGGATCAGAGAGGAGGCTGAGGTGGGGGGAGGGAGTTTGGTGAGGGAGTACTACATGAGATGGGGTAAAGGGGACAAAGGATAAGGAGGAAAAGGTTTGAGAGGGAAGTGTTGTTGAGGGGAGGGGGTGTTAAGTTGAGGTTTCTAGTGGTTCCTCTATATATAGATCCCCCATATCAATAATCTCATCCTTAAATAAAACTGAGGTGCTAGGTTGATGTGGCAGTGAGGTGGTGGTAGGTTGTGGCAATGATATAGTTGGTATAGGGGTTGCTTTTCTGCTATATGTCTCTAAGTATCTCTTATGCAAGTTCATTAAGACTTAAAATATTTGTCTTAAAATTTCTTCTTCTATTGTAGTTTGCAAGGGTATACTAGTGATTGTAAGTTGAGATTGTGGTTGAGGTTGCAATTAAGAAGTTGTTGGGGGTATGATAGTGGTTATTGTTGCAATATCTGTGGTGGTGGTATTGGGTTGTGTAATTGGTGGTTGATATACTTTCCTTCCTTTTCTTTCTCTTAATTTAATCATAATGAACCTAACAAGATAAGAATATAATTTCAGAATCAAAACTGTAGCAAATATTATAAATTAAAAAATAATAAAGTGATTAGATATGATGAATTAGTTTATTGAAAATGAATTGTAATCTGATAGAGTGATTATAATATAAATACAAAAAAAAGTGGATGTAAAGAGTCATATGTCTCACTAATATAGGCAAACAAGTTTATTTAAGCATGGCACAAGAATAGACAAAAAAAAGGATTGTATATGTTGGGGGGAGGAGGGCCCCACCAAAGGCTACTTAAAAATTTATTCTGCATGCGCAAGCGTGCTTGAAAAATTTCAAAGTGTGCCGCTATAGTGGGGGTTGTCTCACTGATATAGTATGTCAGGAATGATATAATTCTATTTTAAAATATAATTGGAATTAATAAAGATTTGTTATCACATAATGGTTAATAAAAAGAATGAATTCTAAATAAGATTTATCTATAACAAAAGAGAATGGGTTCCTTTATATGATATTTGTTATTAAAAAATATTAAAAGAAGATTAAAAAGAAGAGAGGTTCTCTATGTTTATTTATATTATGATGAATTTCTAAATTTACTAAACAATAGACTTTTATATATTTCTTGTAAATGATTTTTTCTTTTTTCTACTAATTTTTATTTGATCCAGCAATTTTCATTTCTGCAATTCTTTTCCTGCAATTCTGATTTTTGATCATTTTTAACTAGTAAATTAGGCTTTTTTTGTATATGAGGGAAATCCAAGTGAACATAATTGCCACCCAAAAATCTCAGCCAAAATTCTCACTTTAAATTGTTTTATATATAGATTACATATAAATTTTCATCAAACTTAATTTAATTCTTATTTTTAGGGTGCGCCCACCCAGAATTGCAAAACTGAGAATCACAGAAAAATCTGCAATTCCTAGTTCTGCAATTAAAATTTTTGCAATTTAGCATTGTCCCTCCTTTAGACCTCCTGCTAATTTAAACTATTCCTAATTTTTCAAGTCTTAAATATCATACATTATGCCTTTTCTAGATGTTATTATAAAAAAAACTATACCCAGTCTATGACACAATTTTTTAGAAAGCCCCCGCTGGGTGCAGTATAAACCTCCTGAAAATTCAAATTATTCCTAATTTTTTCATGTCTTAGATATATTGCATTATACCCATTTTAAAACATCCTATAAATATAAAAAAACCCACACCCAGTCTATGACAACCTTTTAAATAAGTTCCTGCTGGGTGCAGTATAAACCTCCTGCTGGAGGTCCTAAAAACCTCCCGCTAATTTCAATTATTCCTGATTTTTTCCATATCTTAAATATTATAAATTATGCCTATTATAATAGATAAAAAGAACCTCACCTGTTCTATAAAGACCTCTTAAAAGCTCCTTCTGGGGGTGATATAAACCTCCCACTAGAGGTCTTACACATATCCTGCAGAGAGATTAGAAACCAAGGATGCCCCATAAAAAATTTGACTTTATTTTAGTAGATTGCTTGACTAAACAACCTTATTAATTGGAGAAAAAATTGATTTCATTCAATATTGCCCGGGCTATATAAAAATATACAGAACTTTATTTATTGCATTAGAGAAGAAAAATTAAATTACATTAGGTGTGCTCAATTTTTCAGCTTCATTCAATCAAATACAACAATAAGTAAAATTGTGAGTTATTGTATCCCTTTTCTATTGTAACTTTTTTGAAATTTGTTGATAATGATAAAAAAGTGATTTTAGATCACTGAGAAATCTAACAAGATTTAACAGTTCAGATCTTATTGCATAACCACATTTTAAATTTTAAATCTGGAAATCTACTAAAATAAATTCCCAAATGTTGTCTCAAAATATCAAGCTGAAATTTATCATTTTTGGTAAATAAATTCCACAAAAATCAACCAAAAAACGTGGTTTTAAATTAATTTTAGTTATATAAAGATTGATGAATAAGTTTAAACTTGATCTGGCAACCTATATTTACACATCATTTCAAAAAAAAACTCTTCTAATTCACCAAAGAAAAAGGTATGAACACCTACTTTAAAACTCTCATTGATTGTTATCTAAAGTTTGAGGCTGGGTTGCAAGCTTTGGCTAGAGATCTCCTAGAAGCTCAGGAGTACATTAAGGATGACACCAATCAAGATACTCCTATATACAAGGAGTATATAGATCTCACATTGGAAGAGCGCAAAATTATCATCAAACCCAATCAAAAACTCTTGGGCACCTCTCTCATTGACCTCACTGGTTCTGATGACAGTTGGACATCCTTTCCTGCTGGCAACTTGTCTAAGCGCACCTTCCTGAGTGACCCCCAGGGCGCTGATCCATACAATAAGAAATATTAAGAAGTTACTACCTCTGTCTGCAAGATCCAGGGAGAAGTTATGGATCAAGACCAGGAAGTTGTAGAGACTGAAAAACCTTTAGATGATGATAGATCTAAGAAAAGTACTGAAACCTCCCTTGTAGTATCTGGCAGGGCCCCTTACCAAGTTTCTGAAATTTTTCAATAAATGGTCCTTAATTTAGGTGTTTAAAACAAATTACAAGGTGGTTGCAAGGGGAAAGTGCTCATTTGCAATTTGCCTAATGAAATTCTGCCTAATGCAAAAACTGGGGGGGTCTTATAATAGAAAATTAAAACATAAAAAATTAAGAAATTTCCAAAAGTGAACTTCTAGTTGCCTTTTGCAAAAATGCCTAACACAATTAGTCTAATGCAAAACAAATTCAACATCTGCACCTCTAATTGCACCTAGTTTACTAATAAATTTACTATTAACTCACCTGAAACATGCCTAACATAATTTGTCTAACACAACTTAAACTTTAAAACTCCTTATTAATTTCTGCTAGACCTGATTATTGTCTAAACCATATTAAAAATTGATTCTCATATAGCAACTGTGCTTTTAAACTAAAATCTTATTATTATATACTACTATTCTTATTAAAATTTAATTCTCTATTTTATCATAAAATTTCAAAAAAAATCATAGAAAAAATATTTTTTTATTTAGAAACTTTAATTTTATTTATTATAAGTTAATTAAATTTAGAAAGAATAATTAATATTTAAAAAATTGGTGTTTCCTAATTAAATTCATCAAACATGCCTAGCGCAAATTGCCTAATGCAATTTATCTTTACTCAACTCAAATTTATTTTATGTTTTATATCACTATTTCTGTATCTATCACCCCATGAATTTATTAGATAAGCTCAGATATTATATATAAACATCTTCTTATTATGAGGAGTACCTTTTTTGCCGTTTTTCTACTTATAATTAGTATCAAAACATTTATCTACTAAATCTTCATAGTGATACACAAAGGTAAAATAACAAATCACAAGTGAACTTTATACAAATTTTCCCAAACTCCCTATATACAAATAAAAAACATTTATAAAAGCTTTTTATCCTTTTTTTTCGTTTATATGTTATTTTTATATTAATATATATTAGTTTATTTATTATGGTCAACTTGAGAAAGAGGAAAGGTCAAAAGACCCCACCCAGAACCACCCTCAAGTCTACCCAAAAACCCAACACCCCTAAAGAAGCCTCCCCTATCTCCACCAAGATACTCACACCCCCAAAGCCCACCTTCTCCAAACAGGATACCCCAGTTATTACCAAACCTGCCCCGACCCAAAAGGCTCTGGCTTCACCTTTCCTCCAAAAGGAGTTCATTGAGCTAATAAATAGGGAGTTTCAGGAGGCTGACACTAGAATGGAGAACTAGGGAAGCATCCTGATTATTGAAAGGGAAAAGAGTAATCCCCATTACCCCAACCCCAAGAGGCTCCCAAGAAAAAGAAGAAGTTAAAGAATAGAAAGAAGAAGAAGAAGAAGAAATCTCTTATGACATAGAAGAAGAGGGGGATGGCTATGTGGATGAAGATAGCAAGGGTATTGAAACTGAGGAAGAGAGCAGCAGCATTAATCTGGATGATATTATTCCAAAGTTTAAGGAATGGGAGTGGAAGAACCAGAGGAAAAGAGAGGTGGAGGGTGATGAGGACATTGTCTACCCGCTGGCAGGAATATCAGTGAACTCTCTGAAATTGAAGGAGGACTTTTGATGCATTAATATTAGAGCAGCTAAAGGACTCTTTCATTGGGCTAGCACCTTACCCACCAAATCTAACTCCCACTCTCCTACCCATTCCCAAACTCCCAGCTGTAGTTCTAATCCCCCACCCAATCCCTACCCTCAATCCCCTAGCTATAGCACAAAACCCCCACCCAAAACCTCTTTCAGAACCTATGGCAGGACCTAATCTTAACCTACCTCCAAGGCCAGACAGGAAGAAAGTGACACTGCTCTATTGGCCAACCTATCCCTTGAGGATGAGAGTAGACCCACGTCTCCTATCATGGTTGGTCAAGAATGGGTTGACAGTGACTGTGACTCTTACAACCATGAGGACAATGAGGATGAAGTCATGAACAATGACACTCTCAAGAACACTGATGAAGAGGAATAGGAAGCTGAAAAGGCCAGGGCATTGGAAGCTGGTTCTGTACCTAGAGAAAAAAAGGTTAGACAAAAGGACCTGCCCAACCCAAAGTACCCCCCTTCTGATCTCCTGACCACCCATAGTAGATGTATGGGTCCCAACTATACTTTTGTTGTCCCTGAGAGATGGAAGATTGGATTCCCTGTAATGTCTACAAGAGGGGGGTCTGGTTACTATCACAAAGGTTATCTCTTTACCTGCAGGGATGAGGGGAAGTACTAGCTACTTCATTATTACCAGTGTGAGGGTACTGTTTGTCCAATGAGGCTTACCTTGGAGGGGTATGATAAGTTTGTTGAGACCAACAAACAGAGGAGGCAGCAGCAGAGGACCAAGAAGCCCCCTACTTACCATACCTGCCAGTCCCCCACCAATCTTCACAAGAGGATGTTTTGTTGGTTCCTGCGCCAGTGTGTACCAGTTACTAATAGGAGAAGTATTAGTGCTGACCTGACAAGTGAGAAGTTAGTAGGAATAAAACCTGTGGTCTCATTCCTCCTGGGTGATCAAACGGACCTAGCCAACTACTTTCAGGGTATAAGTAGGAATAGTAGAGCTATGGGATCCAATTCCTCCTCCCTAAAAACTCTGACAATCACCCCCCCAATGCAAGTAACTAAAGAAGGGGAAAATTTTTATTGTTTAATACTGGGGAAGATCCTAAGTATAGGATCATCTGTTTCTGCACAGATTGGAACCTTATTAAACTCCTTGAGGCTGACCAGCGGTTAGCCAATGCAGCCTTCAGGAGTGCTCCTTGCCTTTTCAGGCAGATCTGGACAATCCATGCCCAGTTCAAGAACAGGACTCTTCCTCTAGCTTACTTCCTGATGACTGGGTCCACTCAGGCCACCTATGAGGATGCCCTAATGAGATTCAAAGAAAAGTTAGATAGGGTCTTACCTGAGCACTACAAGGAGTTCCCCAAGAAGAAGAGGTCGTCAGCCCATCCCAAGACCAAGACCACCTCCCTCCAGAACCCCAGTTCCGCCCAGTCTTACTACAAGGACCTCCTGGTGGATTTTGAGCTTGCCCAAGCCAAGGCCTTTGTATCCGTCTTTGGGGGTATCCCTCATGGGTGCTACTTCCACTTTGCCCAGTGCCTTGAGAGGAGGCTTCTGAAGTTCCCTAAGCTAAATGAAAGGGTTATAATGGATGCAACCAATAAGACCAAGCAGGCCTTCAAGTCTTTCAAGGCGCTGGCTCTTATCCCCAAGGCAACAGTCAACAATACACTGGAGGCCTTCCGTAATACCTCCTATATAAGAGAGCATGAGCTCATCTTCTGCCCCTTTGTGGAGTACTTCAGAAGACAGTGGACCAGGAACCTAAAGAATGTTAGACATGGCATAAAGATCCAAGATAAGATAAGTTAGAACCAGGAAGAGTACTTCAATACGGACGCCCTGAGAACCACCTCCACCTTGGAAAGCTAGCACTGGCAGTCTAACAAGAAGATCAACTTCACCAACCCCACCTTAGAGCACCTGCTTTCTAACCTCCAACTTGAGCAGTGCAGAGTGGAGAAGGTTTTATTCAGTAATGACATGGGAGACAACACTAGTCTTATCAACCAAGCGTCCCTCAAGAGGTATAACAGGGTAAAGGAAATAGCTCAAGAAACCTATTCCCAAAAGAAAAGGCTACAACACTTAGGGAAACTTTTACTTGCACTAATGAAATAAAAATTTATATCCCCCAAAATAGTTTACACTTAATAAAAAAATTTTGTTTGCTCTAAAAAAAATTTTTACTTAATATTATATGTTTATCTAGATATTATCTTATTGCTTGGAAAATAAGATGTTAGTTTAACCTAATAAAAAATTTAGTTAATTGGTATTTGATTATAGTATTAAATTTTTATTTTGGAAAGAAGTTGGTATATGTAAGTTGTTGGTTTTTTTTATAATATAATTAAGTTGGTGCCTATTATAATGAATGCAAAAAATAAGCTAGGGCTTATTATGTAAAGAAACCCTCAATAGTTAAATTTTTTCATCAAACCCCATTACTATAGAAAAGGGGCTGCATTAGGCAATTTTGCATTAGAAATTTTTTCAAAAAGCGTGTTAGGCAGAATTGCATTAGGAAGAATTGCAATTGAAAAATTGCACATGGCTACTTTCCTGTTGCAAGACCACTATAAATGACTTTGATTCTATTCAGGCTGTACTTAACCTGGCTATGGAAATTGTGGCCGCTGACAGGCTCTCTGTCAAAAAATGACACTCCAAGTACCTCTTGGGCTTGGTTCCATACCCAACTCAAAAGGTAGGTAGCCCCCAGACCCAAAAGGGCCTGAAGGGGTTGAAACATAAGGGAAACCCAGGAGGAGGAGGTCTTGGTTCTAAGTAATGGGGAGGTGAGGGTCCTCAATCCATATGTGGCTACAGCAGTGAGGGGGGTCTCCCACCAGGGGGCAGGAGGGTCTTCAACTGGACAGCCACAGGGGGAGTTCTCAGGTACAAGGGTGGGAGGGGGTATAGGGGGTATAAGGGGTATAGGGGGGTCCCATTTGGAACAACCATGGAAAGGTGTCCACAGCTGCTCCTGTATGGAGAAAATATCCTCCTAAGAGGATCATCCACCAAAGCATGGGTGGGGGCATGATCATTTGATTAGAGGGAAATTCAAAAAACCTATGATGTAATGAAAATTCTAATTCTTATTGAAAAGAGAGAATCTCTACAAGGGAGTAAAAAGGGAAAAAGGGGGGTTCATATATCTTACTAGTCCCACTTCTATTTGAAAGATTTAAAAGTTTTCAAACAGGTACCTATTGGTTGTAGGATACCAAGTAATGGAGGAGATGGTGGGCTTGTTCTTGATTGGCTGGCGGCCCTTCCTCTTGTTCCTTACTGGTTGGAAATCTTCATTGTCTCCTGGCAGGACTGGAAGGGTGGGGAAGGCGGAGGGGGGTCCCCAGAGGACCAGGTTGAGCTTGCTCAACCCGGTCTGGTAGGGGAGGTGCAGCCCCTTGGGGCTGCACGGGGCAAGGGCAGCTCCCAAAAATTTCCACCTTTTTTAAGGGGTTTTTGATGAAAAAAAAGGGGCTTTCCTTGGTGGCCTGGGATGATCCTTCCACTTTGAGCCCAGGGTTGGCAGTGGACTGCTTTTGAATTAACCAGGTCCTGGAGTTTGTTATGACTCATTTCATTGGTTATTGCAGTGGGGGATGAGGTCATTGTGAGAGATTTTATGTCTTTAATGACACTCTCCTTAGTTCATGAAAATCTGTTTCAAGTTGACCCCAAAAAATTACACAAGGTGCTTTAACAGTTTCTTTTAATTTCATGCAAATTATTCAAAGAAGCTGAGCAAAAGTATTTACAAACATGTTTAGTACAATCTTTTTTCCCCACAAACTAGATTTCTAGATGGTAAAGCTATAAGCCAGTAGTGGGAGAGGAGTGTTCTATTGCTGTGCACTATATAAAAGCACCCTGTAACACAACTGAGTTTCCTCTAAACATGAATTTGATGATTGACTTCCTGAGAGATGTGAGCAACGGGTATGCAGAATACTATGATGCTGATAAGCTGAAAGAATCCCAACCCAAAATTTTTATACTAAGATGCACTTTCCTAATGCAATTACCAATACTGCAAATTTTTGAGGAACTTAATGGTCAATGGAGATGTGTTTACAAATGCAAAACTCTAAATGTATGAGTGTATTACTGCCTGGTCACATCAGGAACTTATTAAACCTGCCGTAGAATACCACAAATTAAACAAAGGAGATCTTAGAACAAAAATGAGACAGTACCATAAGGATTTTATCACATGTAATCCCAGTAATTGAAAATTCCTCCTTTATTATTTGGCTATACTTGGGTCAGCAAATATAATTCATATTGGGTCAGGCAAGACATCTAAGGCGGCTCTCAAGATATTCAAAACTATGTGAGAAGATATTGGAGGGTCTTTGTCCAAAGGCAACTGTTGTAAATTTGGGTTCCATACTTCGACTTTGGTTCACTATAGATTGGTATGAGGACCAATACAGTATAAAATCGTAGCTATTAGAATACAAAGTAGTTAAGTGCTTATATCTAGGTCTTAGGATAAGCAACTATCCCTAACTCAAACTTAAGGTAGAATAAGTGTACTGTAAAAGCCAAATAAAATATATACAAAAGAGATCATACAGTGATAAACAGAACTAAAATATAAACAGATAATAAAAATGGTAGGAGTGAGAAAGAGATAATTTATAAAATTAAATCTATGGAGTTAATATTGACAGTTTGATATTTAAGTGTGGCATAACTTGATTGGCTAGACGTTTTCTTGATTTCAACTTGAATTGGGATTATTGACTACCTCAAAGTTGATAACAAAAATTGGAGCAAACGGAATTCTGAAGATAATCCACCAAGATGTCTAAGAGATCCAAACGGATTATAAGCAATTTCACCCCATTGTCTTGTTAACACCAGAATCATAACAGTAACCAAGATGTGTATGACTCCACTACAAACATTTTGTGGAATGCAGTTTTAGTTGCTGGGGTTTAAACTCCATTTTTTGCAGCAGAAAAATCCCACAAGCGTGATGCTTTGTTAAGTCTTCCTGTAGTAATCTCAATGTCACATCTTGATAAAGATTGAATGATTCCATTTGCAGTTGCTGCTGCAGTTAACTTCCACTATGCTAAGCATATCTGGTCCCAGGAAAAGTAAGCTATAAGTTTCAAATAAATATCTTGTTTCATTTTTCATTCTTTTAATAGTTTTACTTTTTTTTTCTTAAGTAATTTCTAAATTTAAAAATTTTGAATCTAAATATTAAAAAATGGGGATGGTTTACAAATTGAGTTTAGTTCAATTTGGTTAACAATTATATCTATAGTTGAAAAACCATTTTAACATGTGTTTAGAAGTAAGTTTTACTTAAGGCATATTCAAATCAAGGCAAGCCTTTATAATTATATACTAAATTACTCTCATAAAAAAATATTACATTGTTGTTCAAGTTACTGGTGAATAAAAATAAGGGTCATTAATTTTAACAGTTTGTGTCTAAACAGATGTTGCAACAACTAAATTATTATAAATAAAGGGTTCAATTTTGCCACATTGATCTAAGTTTGCAATTGTTCTTTTTATAGTTAACCCAATTTCAACAAAATTTATGCTTACAAGCAAATGAGTTCTTGTTTTATAGAGATTTACAGTTAAAATTAGATCAATAAAGTATATACCAGTATTATATCAATTTCTTCTTAGATATAAATTTAGACTATCCAGTTATTGATTTATCTATGATTACATGGGCTATATTAAGTTCTAAGCTATACATGAATGTATTTGAGCATTTTTTAGCATATACAACAAGGGGTTTAAAATACAGATATTATTTTAAGGTAAATTAAAGTTTATCATGATAAATTAATTCTTCTAAAATAATTCCTTATAAATATAGAATAAAGATTTTTTATACTTAGAAAATATTTAATTATAATTAATCTGTTATTTATGACAAAATTATAACAAATAATTTATTTAAAACTATGTAGCTTAAAGCAGATGTTTTTTAATAATATCTTTAAAAAATTTATGACAGAATTCTTAGAAAAGTGATAAAAAACTGACATATATCTTCAATAATTTATGCAAAGAAATAGTCTTAAAATTGAGAGATGTATTCCTAGAACACTGGTCTTGTCTAACAGCGTTTAGAAAAACAATATATGTAGTTAAAAAAGTGTGTAAGGAATTAATATAAAAGTAGGTCTTATCTCTTTTAGTATCAATTGAAATAAAATTCATATTCAAAAAATGAACTCTGGGCACTTTTTTGTGCATGATTCCTATTTCAAATTGTCCTTAAGATAACCTAGATTTAATTTTCTGCTAAATTGTTTTAAGTTGAAGAGTGTCAAAGGTGTCACTTTGAACGGTCTATTCTGGATTTCAACATAGTGTTGGTGTTCCAAGACAACTAATTTCAGATAAAAAACCGATTTAGTCACTTTTGAGATTGACATTTCAAGTTTAAAGTGTCACCCATATGTTTGCTAAAATCATAAATTTAAGGTGATCAGCATTTTCTACTAGCTACACTCTTATTTGGAATATCAGGTTCTCATTATCATAGTTATTACATCTGGCTAAAAACTTCTTAGATCAAAATTTTTATAATTAGTAAAGTGTAGAGCTTAAACTAGAGGCACTAGTTGAGATTTCTCTTTATAACCAAGAATTATTTCCATTGTTAAGTATATGTAGAAGTTTATCTCTAACCTAAAATATAAATCATTTTAGTTAGAATTACTATTCAGATAATTTAAGTAATTGATGCACACCAGAACCAATCTATAAAAGTTTTTATTTATCTGATGATTGAAAACATTATTAAATCAGACCATGGTAATAAAAATCAATTATAAAATGTAAAAAAGCTGTTAATAATTCTTTTTAGGCTTAGTTTTAAAAAGTTATTACAAAATAGTGGGGTCTTGGATAGTATGCCAATGATGCTCTTTTGATGCTAAAAATAATATTTCATGACATTGAATGTTAAATATCTATGGACATTATAGAATGTTAACTGTTTAATATACTACCCAAAGGTAATATAGTCTCGATTATTTTAAAGTGACACTATCACTATTGCATTATCTCTTAATACCATTTATATAAATTTACCAGGTTTTTTGTTTCTATTATTAGTTTTAGATTTTTATTTCTAAGTTTTTGTTTATGTTGGAAAACAAAAAACAAAATTTAGACCCTATTTTCTACCTTAAGGACATGTCTATTTTGCCGTTTTACAATTTTCTTAAGCTATATCAATTTTAATAAGTGCCACTTTTATTTTCATAAGTGTTGCACTAAACTTGGCTGCCATTTAAATATTTTTTTTGCCACTTTAATCTTGCTTTTTGCCACTTTAATCTTGTTAATTGCTAATTTAAAATTGCCTAATACCACTAGATCTTGTTTCTTGCCACTAATATTTTCTTGTTGCCACTTCAATATTGATTTCTGTCATTTTAATATGAAAAAGGTATAGTCATCATACCTTTAACCTCTTGAAAGATTAAACCTGCGGCTTTCATCTTTGTTATATTCTCACAATATGTAAAACAATTCTAAACATGAATGCCTAGAGTAGTCCAATAACCTTAGTGCTTAATAACTTTATAGTAGTGTATTTTATCACTTATATAAATATGTAGCAATTAATGGTAATAAAATCCTCTTTTGTCTATAATTTTTGATCCTATATTAAATATGCTTAACTAATTTATAAACTATTTATTTTAGAGTCTTAGTCTTTGTTGTAACTCTTATAACAAATAGCCAGTGGGCTCAGAACAGGTAGCTGACATGACCAATGCATCCCATTGCAAGGAATCCCAGGGACTGAAGGGGCCAAGGAACTATAAGGATGGTCCAAGCGCTAATGATTAATTTTGGAATCTAGTTTACAAAAAATACTACACAGATCAAACTCTGCAGAATTCAATATCTGGATCTCTCAGGAAAGAGATAAAAAGAGTCCTTTCCTCCCTATCTTCCTCTCCAATCTTTGAACCATATCTACCTTTAGTGATAATAAGCTTACTGCTTATCCAAACTATTTGATTTTCTTTCAATTTATATACTCCAACAAGCTACAACTATGCCCCCCAGGACCAAAAAAACAATCACACTGGACAAGATGTCTTTGGGCTATTGCCTATTGTAGCACAGGATGTTGTTTGAAGAGCCATTCACCCCAGGTCTAACTTGGGACCAAAGGCTCTCCGCAAATACATTGCTACATTGACAACCAAACAGCTCAAAGCATGCTGGGTATTCCTCAGCAGTCAGCAGGACCGGATGGCTGCCTTAGAGGGTGATTCCTTATCTGTGGCAACCAGCCAAGTGTTATTGATAGTTGGGAAAATCTCCAACATTGGAGCCCAACGCAGGGGTGCTTATGGAAGTGCCTGAAGTTGGGAAGATGTGGAAGCAAGTTTTCTCCCCAAACCTAAGATGTTCAGTGGGAAGATCTCTAAGGGGTACAGATTCATCAAAACTTCAAATTAAGAACCAACAATATGGATGAAACCACCTGTGTAGCCTTGTTCAAGGCTCTGTGTGGGTCAGAAGTTATCTCCTGGCTTTCAAGCCAAGACTTTGCCTCTTGGGACAAACTCAAAAAGAGCTTCAAGTCTAACTGGTGCAAGAAACTTGAACCAGAAGAAGCTCTAGGAAAACTTTACAAAGTAAAGCAGAAGGAATTGGACCATATCCTAATATACACCTCCTGGTTTGAAGAGCTCCAGAGATTCTTTGAATCTATTGTAACCAAGGCGGGGACTATCTGGTTATTCATGAAGAATGTTTGACCCTCCCTCCATTATCACAACTGGGAAATCAAGCAGAAGGTACTGGGATGGGACCGGTTCATAAAGGAAATCTCAATCCTCAATTAGGAAGAACCTTGAGTGATTTACTCCCAGCATAGTAAGAAAAAGAATTTTGTCTACCATGCCACAGAAGGTGGAGAAAAATCCAACATTGAAAGATCAAAAAGGAGATCAAAAGACTGCAGAGTTTCATGGCACAAGGGCAAGGACTAACCAAAATGAAGAAGGTCAAGAACCTGTCCAAAGTGAAATACTACAAGTGTAACAAGCACAGCCACTTTGCTGCTAACTTACCCAAAAAACAGGGTAACAAGCAAGACTTGTCAGCTTAAAGTTTGGGAAAAGACAGCCAGGAATAGACAACAGGATGTCTACTCCTAAATCCAATAATCCCACCAACGTGGCACTATGTCCACGTAAAGTACTAAAAGATTATGGGCAGCGGAAAAAGCTCTCCAATTTCAAAAAGGCTCCTCCCAAGCCCCAGCCAAAGATTAATTGGGATGTGCTTATAGCTCTCCCATCTAATCAATTCAAACAGCTGGTCAAAAATAAAGACTTCAATAGGAAAGCCTTTGCCAAGTTGTTTAACCTTGCTTGCAAAATTGAGAAGTTTAGGTGGTCCAACAAAAACGTGCTTATGGTGCCTGCAAAGGTGGCCATTAAAGCAGTGTCAGCCATGGTAGATACTGGGAGCACTGGTATTGTCATCTCATGTGGGTGTTTTGACAGACTGGGCCTTTTTGAGGATGCCAAGGTGTCTTTGACACTATCATCTGTCACCAACACCATGATGGCGCCACAAAAAGTATTTTACAATGTTAAGATACAGATAGGGAGGAGTGTAAATAGACTCCCCGCCATTGTAGCCAAGGGCCTTCAATTTGACCTGCTCTTAGAGTTAACTGGATTGCCGCTAGCAAGGCTCAGATTGACATCAACAAGAAGACGTTGGCTGTCAATGAGGAAATCATTTAAATGAAGACCCTACAGAACCTGGTAAGCAAACTGTGCCAGGGTGCCACAAAAGTATAGTCCCAGGAGCAGATAACTTTGGGAGGAGGTAAAGCTGGGACATTCCCAGTTTACCACAAGAACATATAGGGAGATGACACATATTTGTTCATCTCTGCCATGGATAAAATCCAGAGTGACATCTTGGTCACTCCCAAGCCAGACAAAATATTAGACATGTTGTCCCTACTGAATCTGTCCCACTTCCCCCTCACTGTCCAGAAGGGGCAGTGCCTGGGGGGTTTAAATCCTTTAGGGATCATAAGGTTTTAAATAAACTAAATCTAACTTATTAATTTTGCGTTTTTTTATACATTGAAAGTAGATTAACCCATCTATTGCTTAATGATAGGACACTTTGGAAACATCTGTTAGGAAATTGGGCAATAGTACTTTCCATAAATAAATACAATGTAGGGCTCACAGAAGTGGACTACCGTATCCAATTAAATAACAATCAGCCCATTAAAAGTTATGTCCCAAGATACTCTGGGCTGTATAGGAAGCAGTTATTGAAGAAATACAGAAACTAAAGGATGTAGGGTTTATGGAACCCTCCAAAAGTCCATATGCTGCACCAATAGTGTGTGTGCCCAAGAAAGATAAGTTGATGAGAGTGTGCATTGACTATTGAATGGTGATTAGGCACATATAAACAATGCCTATCTGTTACATTGCATCAGGGATCAGCTTGATGCAATGGAAGGGGCAACTGTGTTCACTACCTTATATCTTACTAAGGGGTACCACCATATTAAGTTGCACCCAGATTCCAAGGAGATAACCGCCTTCACAACCCCAATAGGGCTGTTTCAGTGGCAAGTCCTTCCAATGGGAATGAAAATGTCAGGAGCCGTGTTTCAAAGGCTAATGGATCAAATCCTAGGGCCTTTGCAGCCACAATGTGCCATTGTATACATCAATATCATTACTATCTTTATTAAAACAATGGAGCAACACATCAAGGATATAGAAGTAGTGCTAGAAAGGCTAGCAAAGGCTAACCTAAAAATAAATGTGGAAAAATAGTCTTTTGCACAAGACAAAGTGCAGGTCTTGGGACATATTGTCAGCAAGGAGGGTGTCAAAACCAGTCCTGCCTTAGTGGTAGGGGTCTGGCAGAAAGCCCCTCTAACTAATATAACCAAAGCCTGAGGATTCCTCAGAATGGTCAATTTCTATAGGAAGTTCATCCCCAACTTTGCAGAAATTGCCAAGCCACTGAATGAGTTAACCCAGAAAAAGTCCCAGGGGGTTTTCAGCTGGGGAAATTGACAGCAAGAATTGTTCATAAACTGAAAGCTGTATTGACCAACAATCCTATGCAGCAATATCCCAATATGAACAAAGAATTCAACATCAAGACATATGCTTCTAACATGGGTATAGGGGCAGGCCTATCACAAGATTACAAATAGATGGTGAGGTGCACCATCTACCAATTGCATATGCAAGCCGTACTCTCACCCCAGAAGAGCAGAATTATAGTACCACCAACCAAGAAGGGTTGGCCATTGTATGGGCGGTGAAAAGTTCAAATCCTACATATATGGTACACATTTTACAATAATTACCAACCATAATGCTCTGAAGGCCATAAGCAACAAGGCCAAGTTAGAAGGCAGGCTGATGTAAGCAGCCAAATATTTGATGCAGTTTGATTTCACCATCAAATACCGTCCTGGTAAAGATAACCCCGTGGCCGACTATTTGTCCAGAGCAGCTAATATGTTGGTGGAACCGTCCATGATAAAATGGAGGACTAGGAAAGGAGGACAGCCAACAGAAAGAATTGGTTGTTTGTCCCCAAAAACCAACAAGAAGAGCTTGTAAGGTTGAGTCACAAGCAGAGAACAGGGCACCTAAAACATGCCAAGTTAATACTGTTCCTGCAGCAGAAATATTACTGGAGGGGAATAGCCGGCAACATTAAACAAATCATTTTTAAATGTCAAACCTGTACCCAGATGGACCTGGTAATTAGTTACCAGGCCGTTGAAGCCCATCTCAGTGAACTACCTGTTCCAGTTAGTGTTGTTAGACACAGGACACATTGTATCCCCTGATGGGAAACAATTTTGCTTTGTGTTGGCTATAGATTACTTCACACGGTGGGTGAAAGTGCAGGTCATACCATTTGAGACCTCTGAAAATATTATAAGGTTTATAAAGGATTGCCTAGTATCAAGATATAGGTGTCCCTTGGTAATTCAGACTAATGGAGGGAAACTGTACGTCTCACAAGCAATAAACTGGTTCCTAGAAGGATATGGTATTTAACACATAGTTTCAGCACTGTACCATCCCAAAAGTAACGGTATGGCCAAAAAAACCATCCGGACCCTAAAAAGGATAATGGTGAAGTTAAAATTAAAGAACATAAAGGAGTGGAGGGAGCACGTAAACATAGCGGTCACCACTTACTAGTTAGTGCCCCACCAAGCCATGGGGTTCTCCCTAATCATGATAATATATGGATGGGAGGCTAACATGCCAGAGGAAATTCCTCACATAGACTACAAATCATACAAGAATTATGAGTCAGCTGTAAAATCATTTGTCAAGAAACTGACAGACATATATCAAAAAGCTCAACTAGCAAATCAGAAGTACCAGGATAAAATGAAAGTAAATCACAATAAAACTAGATTAGGTAAGAAAGTGGTACCCACATTTGCTATAGGGGTTCTAGTATGGATTAATATCCAACAACAAATCCTAAACATTAAACTTGGTAGAGTTAAGTGGATTGGGCCATGTGAGATTGTGGGATCAACACCAGGACCATTATACAAATTGAAATACAAGCTGGGGGACATTCCCATGTTATATGAACGGACCAACCCCCAGCACAATAAGCTATTCAATGGTAAGACTAGCTAATAGCCCCGCACCAAAATCACACCTTCTTCTTTTCTCCCCTTGGGGCTTTCTTTTCAGATCCAGCGGGCAGGGCCAGCCAATAAGAGCCAAAAAAGACCTAGAAAGACTCCCAGCTAGCTTGGTTAGCTGGAAGCCTTGGGGAAATAATGTTGTAACTCTTATAATAAACAGCCATTGGGCTCAAACAGGTAGCTGACATGACCAATGCATCCCATTGCAAGGGATCCCAGGGACTGATGGGGCCAAGGAACCATAAGGACAGTCCAAGCACTGATGATTCATTTGGGAATCTAGTTTACAAAAAATTTACACAGATCAAACTCTGCAGAATTCAATATCTGGATCTCTCAGGCAAGAGATAAAAAGGAGTCCTTTCCTTCCTATCATCCCTCTCCAATTTTTGAACCATATATACCTTAATAATAATAAGCTTTCTGTTTATCTAAACTATTTGATTCTCTTCAATTTATATACTCCAACAAGCTACAACTATGCCCCCCAGGACCAATCAAAACAATCACACTGGACAAGATGTCTTTGAGCTATTGCCTATTATGGCACAGGATGTTGTTTGAAGAACTATTCACCCCAGGTCTAACTCAGGACCAAAGGCTCTCCGCAAATACATTGCTACAATGACAACCAAACAGCTCAAAGCGGGTGATAACCTCAAATCAAAAATGGCAATCTTGAAAATGACCAGCTTGTAAAAATTTCGAGTTTGTCACTTCAAATGACATTTTTAGTCATTCAAAATATTAAGCGCAAACTTATTTAGTTCCCTTTTATAATAAATTCTTAATCAACCAACTCAAATTTAAGTGATCAAAAGTGACAAACTCAAACAGGTTCTAATTCTGCTCTTAATCAATCTAGTGCATAATCATTGATTTTAATAATTGGGTTAATTTTAAACTATTAAAAGTGGCTTTATCAAAACCCGCCAACTCAAAACTTTTCTTAATCAAAAAATTAACAACATTAAAAAACAACTAACTGCATCTTGTTTTCTTTAATTAAAACATTAATCCAATAGTTTAAGACTAAAAAAATTAATTTATTGGCCTGTTTTTTATATATTAAAATAGTAAGCTTCCTTATTTTTTTAATTAGTTTATGTTCACTTAATTTCAACTATATGTTTCTATTTAACAATTTATAGTTCAAATAAAAAAAATATTACTAAGGACAAAGCTATTAGTATTTTGTTAGTAATATTCAAGTCATGGCCTATTGAAATTTATTATTTTGAACTTTGTCTAGGAAAATCTATTTCCTGAAACTTTTTTTCTTAATTTCAACCAAAAATTAATTGTAAACTCAATTAGGATCTATTATGCTTGATATCTCAAAAGTGAAAAACTCAATTTTTAGTCTCAAGTTTTGCTGCAGCTAATTTTGATACTAAAAGTCACTAGGATATCATATTTATTTTGATTTTGTAAGCTTAGTAGATATTATTGATATAAGGCTTCTCTACAAACTTGTATTTTTTTAAAAAAATCAATATGTAAAATTTTGAGTTGTGAGGTCTTATGTATCTATAATAAATTTATTATTTTTTGGCCTTGCGCTTAATTTAAATGAACTGCATTATAGTAAAACATATTATATTTTTCCACAACCAATTTGAAAAATGGTCATATCAAATTTTTCATTTGAAAATGTTTGGAAAACTTTTGGACTGACATGGTGTTTTTATTCTTTTTTCTTTTGATAAAGATTAACAATATTTCTCAGTTATAATAAAACTTATACTTTTTCTTACTGTTTTTAAACAAAATT
>CAOJZF010000204.1:0-27548 GCA_948465475.1 Thalpophila matura
GTCCTGCAGAACATAACTATATGTTAACTGAAAGCAAGTGCCTTGCAGTAATATAATTGTGTCAATAATTTTGGGTCTACTTGCATGGAACAAAGTTTAAAGTCATAACTAACCAAGCCTCATTGAAATGTTTAAAGAATTTGAAGGAACCTGAGGGGAGATTGGCTCAATGGGCTATTAAGCTTCAAGCCTATGAATATGTCATAGAGCACCAAGCTGGCTCAAAACATCAGAATGCTGATGGTGTAAGAATAAGGTACTCCAAGGACATTTAGAACTTGATGAAAAACCGTCTTGAGAATTTTAAAAGAGGTAGAATCCCAACACTGCATCTAGGGGATCAAAAATAAGGTTCAAAAAGGGGGAGGCCAAATATCTTCTGGTATTATATCTCAAAATTAGACCAATGGATTAGTTTGAAGATGAGAGGAGTAAGATAGAACCATAGGTGTCCCAATAAAATTTGGGGTCAGTCTCATCCTCTTGGGGAATCTCAAATTAAGAGGTTAGTTTGGGATCAGAAGTAGACATAGAATCAGGGTCTGCTCAGTAAGTAGAGTAGTACCAAGAGAGGGCCTTAGATTAACCAAAAACTTAGAGAAACATAGAGCCAGCTACACCCAATTAGGAGTTAGCATAGCAGATATAATTATAATTTGATAAATTAAATTTTTAAATAAAAGCTCCTTACAGGAGTTCAAGGAAGGGAGACAGATTAAATTCCTTTTTGTGGTGAGTCATTTTGACTATAGAGGAGAATGCCAAACTATGATGGAGTTTGGCTGGTTTCACCACCATCTAGTATTCAGATTGTCCCTTAAGCCAGTGTTATCATTTTTCTTAGTTTCTGAGGTCATCCTGCATGAATTCAAGTTGTTTTTGAAGAAGTGCAACATTTCCTTGCCTAATTTGGGCTTGTGTGCATTGCTCCATGGTAAATTTTAATTAATTGACCATTATTCACCGTTTTCCTCCAAGGTTTACAAGCAACTGTCTTGTTAATTAATATATTGGCCAGTGTACCTGGGTTTATAGTGTTGTTGACCTGTGGGATGCAGGGTCCTTTTCTATCTCTAGTTTTATGTCTTTTATAGCCTTTGGGCTCTTGAGGTTACCTAAAATTCTTGCTCTAATCACTGAAGCTGATCAATTTTATGACTTAATCAACTAGCTGAAATAATGTAACAAGAAAACACTATAATTACACCAGATTCTATGAAGTCTAGCTGAAGATATACTCATTAGAATAGATTATAATAAAATAGATCTGTGATGAGTATTAAATGGTTTTATTTCCTTTTGAGAGGCTTAAAATAGTTTGAGCTGCCCATATGATAACTGGGCATAGGGGATTATTTTTAACTATCAAACAGACAAAACATGAGTATATCTCTAGGAGATTATAAGCTTTGATGTCACTAAGTACATTAAACTGTGTTGAGTATGTCAGTTGGAGGCCAAGTTTAAGATATCTACAACTTTCACATTGGTAAAACCCAAATTTGCATGACAAACAGTATTAATGGAACTGATTGAACCACTACCTCCAAGTTAAATTTGCACCAAATACATTATTGTAGCAATAGACAACCTCACATAGCAGGTAGAGGAACAATTGGTGAAAGATCTGTGAGCTAGAACTGTTGCTAGATTTGTGCAAGAAAAAATAATTCATTGGATGGGTGTCTCATATTCCTCTTGACTGAAAATGCTACAAATTACACCAGAAAATTAATGCCCAAGTTAAATTAATTGATGGGTATAGGAGTAATCTTGACAGCTCCCTATCATCCTAAATCTAATGATACAGTAGATTAAGTGAATGGAACTCTAGAGAAGATTCTACAGAAACTGCTGATTCATAAACCCAGTGTTTGGAACAACCATATAAAATCTGCTGTATTTTCCTACAACATTGGGTATCATTCCTCCACTAAATTTAATCCATTACAGCTACTCTACAGAAGGCAACTGGCCCTACCACCATTGTTGTATTTTCTAGTAGAGGATTTAGAGAAGATGAACCCCTTTGAGAACCTAATACAATTGAGCAAATGCTTAAAGAGTCTGAAGACAGAAGCACATGCTATAATTCTCTCCCTGAAGCGCAAGACTCATAGTAAGGCAGCTAAACTACAGAAACCATCAGCCAAATCGGAAGTAAGAGAACAAAGCATATTTTATCATAAACAAGGATATAGGATAGATTCTGAGCTCTTCTCTTTGGAATGAACCTATGTGATTTATCAAAAAACTGGGATAGATAGTTTTACATCTAAAAATATAATACTACACAATTTGTTAACAGAGTCCATGCCAAATTTACTAGGAGAATATTGAAATGATAAGTATTACCCAAAAAATATTAATTAATATAATGAATAAGAAATTAGTTGATAGAAAAAATTATCTCTTTAAAAACAGAGCTAGTTCATCTCATTGTCTCTTTCTTCATCATCATCCTCATCAATACTCCATTTTTAACCCCATCATGACTATCCTTGATGTTTACTCAATAACTGCATTGTTGGAGAGGTTTATTAGTCTCTCCTTTATATGCATCACTCTCCTCCTGACCAGCCGCAATCCTGATCAAGCCTAATATTAAAATTTTCTTTGGGCTTGCTGGGATTGTATGGGCCACTTCTTAGTGGAAGGACAACCTATAAAGTATTGTTCATAACGCCAAATACAGTTATCCAAAAGTAAAAGATATCTTGTTACCATAATCATGACTTGTAAACAGTACCAATGGGTTTTGGAAGACATACAAGTGATATTAGTGATGGGCAATGTGGTGTTGTTCCTTTGCAATGATAAAAGATATAGGTTCTGAGTTAATGAGAAGCAACTTTCTATAATTAGAAAATACTACACAAAGTCCTCATGATATTGATAAGGATTATCCTATTTAAGAGGCGCCCCACTGAAGCCCCTAATGAGATCATGCCACTGCAGGGGCGTATTGGTCACCATTGTTGTAGCATAAGCTTTATGTTATATGTGGCATAGCCAAAAATAGCTATGATAATTATTGCCTTACAGGTCTCCCCTAATGCATGGATTTGAACTTCTTTCTGTCAATAATAACAAACAATAGTTTTTAATTTTATTCTTAAAGAATCATACCTTAGAAATTTATAATGGTATAAATGGGCCCTAAGTAACCAAACAGCAAAAACCCTAGACAAAAACAGAAAGACTACTCTGTAGTCATTTTAGGTATAAGTGCCTTGTCAATTAGGTATCTAAATCCTAGATAACCTGGTGAAGATATGAATATGCATGTTTTTCTGTTATCAAAAACAAAACTAGGGATTGCATTGTGCTTAATACAGGCAACTATATTTTCTCAAAAGTAAGAACCTGTACTAGGAGGAATAGGAACTCCTCTTGAAAAAACAGGGAACTCAAGATCCTGGGGAGAAGGTCTGTATCAAACCTCATAAGTGCCCTAAGTCTATAAGCCTCATGATTCTTCTCATTGACAGAAATATCTCTCCCCACTGAATTGTAAGCTATCCAGTCAAACACATCCCATGCCTCTAGAATTAGACAGGACATTTCTAAATCCAGTGGGTTCTCTGTGGCCACCAGTAACTTGAAATCATTGATTTGTTCAAGCAACGCTTGTTGGAATTTTTGGGAAAAATCATCACTTGATAAACCGATGAACTCTGAAAGTCTTTCCTTTTATTACTTGGTACCAAAAACTTCATTGCTCCATACAGTCAAGCAGAAGAAGGTATCAAGGAGCTAGCTCTGATAACTTCCACCTCCTCCACTTGAACCACCAACTGCCAAAATTTGTCAATAAATTTATCCAATAAAGAATTTCTAATTAAATGTGTAAGAATTGATGAGATATACATCCAGACTCATATAATGCCCCATTATATATCAGGAATCCTCCTGCCTCTTTTGCACAATGAGTGTCTACTTAGGAGGATCAGATCTCTATCATATGTGCATTGGACTGACCAGATCAACCTTATTATCTAATTGTTAGGGGGGAATGTGAAATCTCCCAACTTAAACTTTTGATGATCTCTAGGAGGATAGTAATCAGATAAAAAGTTTAAAGATCAGATACAGCACATTATGAGGACTAAACTTCTCCAAAACTGGTAATAACTCAAACAATTTATGAAATTGAAACACTTGATCAAATCAGTCCCCCTTAATCATTACAAGGCTTGATTGGCCACTCCCAAGAAAATCAATAACAATAACATGAAGAGACTTGATCAAACTAGGAGGAGTAACATAATCCTAACTTCAGCAGATGTGTCCTTGACACTAGGAGCAGAAACATCTAGCCACATCAATTATAATGGTACATTGCTGAACAACAAATTCAAATAATATTGAAATTTCCTTTAGTCATCCTTGAGCTTCCGCAAAGAAGTATTTTCCAGAAAAACCACTTTACTAAAAAAGCAACAGATTGTTTGAACTAGAAAATTAATATTATTTATCCCAATCTTTTATGCCTCCAGAAAACATTGTTTCTTTCCAAAATTTATGACTAGACTTTTAAGGGAGAATTCTGAATAGTTTGTACAACTAAGCGGTAAAGAAAAAACTGCCTTCTCCAAAGCACCTATTAGAATTAAACAAAAAAGCCTCATATTCTGATAATTTTAACAGTGTTCCTGATAGAAAATTTGACAAGCCAACTTCAGAGAGCTCAGACAGGATACTATATAAGAAGCTCAAAACTTATTTAATAAAGATAAGCCAATAGAAAGTAAAAGAAAATACTTATAATTTGACCTGCTTAAATCTATTACAAAGAAATTATCCTTAAAACCTAGATTTTTTTGTTCACACTATCACTCCCAATGTACAAACAGCCTGCATAGCACTTATGTGATAATTTTTACATCTAGGAATGCCTTATTTGAGAGATTTTACCTGAGTGAAGAGTTTTATGGAGGTAATAAATTTCTTCTGGAAGTTTATTATAAATTGTTCAGCAATTGTAATATTATCAATTTATCTAACTTTTGGAATAAAATCAAAAGCACAGTGAAATTATCTGGTAGATTGTGTTCATTTTTTTCATTAGTTGAGTAAATTTCTTATCTATACTCCAATCTTTAATATCCTAATTTTGATAAACCTTTTTATGTTGAAACAAATATGTTGAACAAAGAGATAGGTGCTGTAAAATCTCAAGATTTGAAAGTTAATGATTAAATCATCAAAATCCCTGTATCACTTGCTTCAAGATCATTGCGTGCTGCCAAAAGGAATTATAACACCATGGTTAAAAAAGGTCTAGAAGTAATATGGGCTGTCAAGAACTTCAAGTCTGATGTCTTTAGAATGAGATTGCTGTGATAACAGATCATATTGCTCTAATAGCCTTGAAAGGTAAGTATTATTTTAAGGTTATCTCATGAGATGGGCTGAGTTTCTCATGGAGTACCATTTTAGTGGTGTTTACCGTGCTGGAAGATAAAATTTTGTTCTAATATGATGAGCTGTTGCTAATTTTTCTTGAATAGAAATTGAGTCTGAAGAAGTCCAGGAAGAGATGGAAGAAGAACTAAGAAGAAATGAGATAATTGTTTTTGAAGTGAGTTGTGATACATTACTTAAAAGATTGCATTGCACAGAAACTGGTCATTTTAAACAGTCTAATTTTATTGTGATATTAAATCAAAAGCATTATTGGAAAAATATCAAGAAAGATGATATTTGGATTCTTGAGCAATTTGAGATTTTTGCTTGTGTTACAAACATAAGAGGCTATTATTCATTAAGGTTTACTTTTTTTAAGTATCCCTTAAATTTAGCACTTTTAGATACCAGTTTTATATTATTCAGGAAAAGTTTGGGTAACAATAAGATGTAATAATTTGTAATTGACATTGATCATTTTACCAGATGGGCCAAAGTCCGTTTCTTGTCTTTAGAAAATTTTAAGGCCATCAGAGACTTCATTCTTGAGGATATAGATTTTTGTCATAAATTTCTGGCTTGGAACTAAAGTAATGGAGGAAGTTTTTATGTGAATTAAGTAGCTGACTTTTTTTAAAATTAAGAGATCAAGCAAGCAGTATTAGATCCTTAAGATCTGTAAATAAATGGAACGGCTGAGTGCTTCATCATTTCATTGGAAAGACTTCTAATTAGTTTTAATTAGGAAACCAGAACCAAGTGTAAGAAATTTAACCTAAACTAATTTCTATGCCTACAAATTTGTTTCACATTAACAACAGGGATGAGTCAATTTATGATTTTGTGTGAACGTTATCCAATCTTTACAAAGGAGATCAAACATGTATACTTTGAGAATAATAAGTACTATGATTTAGCTGTCAAGAATCATGTAATAAAACGATTTGAATCCATAAATAATCCAGGGAAAATAATGCTGCATACCTAGGCGGATGAAGTTCTTTTTTGATAAGAAAAAGGTGAGCAGAAAAAAATGTAAAATTAAAATTTGGGGACACAGTATATTTCAACATTCAACAGAGATTTTTTCAATAAAGAAATTCACACCCAATTGGGTTGGTCCCTATCAAATTTTAAGAGAAAATCCTAGTCCATTTTATGACTCTCCCAAGGTCTAGACTTTGGTCAGTTGGAGTTCACAAGAATTAGCCCTCAATTTTTGAAGACATTTCAAGGGGAAGCTGTCCTTATTCATGCACCTGATAAGGTTAATAATATTTAGGTTTTCAGCTTATCAGTTTTTGCTTTCTTTTCTTTTTGAGTTTTTCTTATAATGATAATGATTTTTTAGTATTTAGATAAAAAAAATTAGTGTCTTGCTAATGAGCTTTTTTTAACTGTTAAAATTTAGCATTAGCATGGGTTTTTCATGAAGTTTCTTCCATCTGATTGATAGGTCAGTTGGTTTATTGTGAAAATGTTTTTTGTTTTAGTATAGCCAAATATATTTTCCACCAAACTTGAAAAACTGTTCTTAGCAACTTTTATCATTTATCTCAAATTTAACCAAAAGTTGAAGGGAGTTTGTAGTAAAATCTGGTATTCCAATGAGGAAACACTATGTTTAACAAACAAGTTACCTATATTGGAATAACCTGAAGTTCAGGTAGGGAGAAACTTGTTGTTGACAACTGGCATATTGAGAGGTGAAAATTGGAGTCATCCAAAACCTCTATTATACTCCTCCGGTATGATCAAGTTGGTAGCTGCAATTCTCTTTCCTACAGAATGGTTGAACTATTTGTTAAAACCTAATGCATAATTAAATGGAACATTTGAAACACGTTTAAATTAGATGTTCTAGTAAAAGGTTTAGTTGAAAGTTTCTGGTAGTCAATAGTGGTCAAAACTATTTTTGAAATTTGGAATGCTAAAAATGGTAAGAAGTCAATTTTAAATAAAATTCATTTTAAAAAATGTGCAAATACTTTATAAAACTTGAAGTTGATCCACCTTTAGCTAAGTTTTTTTCTCTGATATATAAGGACCAGCTGTGAGAAGTTGAGTTCATTACAACTCAAAGGAATTATAGAAGCTTATATCTTTACAACAACATTTCTTGTAAGTTAGGAGAGAGGTTGTTTTCTTTTCTTTTAAGTTAACCGGTTTAATCTGTCTTTATAATTTCAAAAATATCAGATAATGCGGCTAAAGGTCTTTGTATAATGATTTTACTAGTGTAACAACTAGTGGCTAGGTTCTTGTGTGATGTTTTTTTGTTTTTTTTTAGTCAAATTGCCTTATAGTTGGCAAAATTATCTTCATTAATAAATATCAAAACAATGTTTCAATCTTAATGGAGAATATATTTTATGGATTCATTAAGCCCCTTATTACAATGTTTTACTAGTAAAAAGTCAATGATTTGTTTATCAGAAGATGGATCAAACTTGGAGTATCTTATATTCAGTCATATCTTAATCTAATATACTTAGGTATTATCAATGCACTAAAAGATCCTGATGTTCCTCTTGAGTGATTAATGGGTCCTATAACAACCCATTCATGGAATGCTAATATCAGTTGTTGGTCTTGATGTCTGGATAGAAACAAGTGAGAATTTTTATCCAATAAATTATTAGCAATGGTTTTTCTTGTTTGTAACAGTTCTCTCAGTGCAAAGAATTAATCTTTGTCTTGATTATCCCTTTGTTGGGTTGTCAATGTAATAAAAAAATTGTATTTTATGGGGTATCTATTTAATTGTTGATTTGTTTAGTAAAATAATATATTTCTTAAGGCAAAATTGAATAATTTTTCCCTTGGCAAAAAAAAAGAGGAATTTACAATGAAACAATGGCCTGATAATATCCTTTAGGCAATAACCCAGTTGGTGATTTTTGTTATTTTTCAATGATAAAAATCTATATATGTTATGCTTTTTATTTATAAAATCCTATTTTAATGTTTATCTATTATAGGTCTTTCATTTTACTCACTTTTTTTGATAAAATTCAAAGCATTGGCTAAGAAATTTTATTGCTCAAGGGATAATTAACTCTGTGCCTAATCTTGTTTCTTTTACATCAAAGGAAGTTAACACAATGATTGTAAATGTCTTAAGTAGAGTTATTGTCAAAGAACTGATATTGTCAGCTGAAAATTTTGATTCTAGATTAAAATCATACTTGCATTGAAATTCAAAATCAGGTCAAAGTGAAATTGTGATCTAGATAGCCGCGTTTTAGAACATTTTACTTCCGCAAATTCAAATCTATTGTAATGATTATAGACCTTTTTTGAAGCTCTTAAACTTGATAATAATCTCATTATATACTGGCTCCTAACTGAAGTTCTTCTGCAATTGGCTTTATAAAGAGTGCTCAAATTTATAATCTTTAGTAATCTGTTATCTTTAGTTAATTAAGACTTTTTCTTGTGTTTTTGTGTCTTTTAAAGTGAGTAGTTGTGCTACCAAGCAAGAGTGTGCTTTAGTGAACTGGAAGTCCATTATGAAAACATATGCATATCAACACTGAGAATAGAACAGTATTTAGGGTTAGCTTTTTTCTGCCTACATGGTCTATTCCTTGACAGCTTTGACTCTGGAAATACTACTCTCTAGGAGTTGGCGTTAAGTTATCAATTTTACAAAAAGCCATTGTTGATTTCTATTAAAAGAAAAGAACCACAACGGGCTTGCATGATTCTACTAACAAGATTGTCAGAGCAATGAAGTTATAAAAATATTGTGTGAAGTGATATCCAAATGTTTTTAATTAATTTCTAACTACCCCTCATGACAACCTCAGAAAATTTTTATTTGAATACTTTTTTTCATGCAGTTTCCCAATTTCTCACTATGAATTCTTATTTAAGCACATTTTCAACATTTTTAATTCAACTATAATAGTTTAGCAAATATCCTTCCCAATTTTGAATCCAACTTTCTTAAAGTGTGCATTTTTATCAAAGGAAATTGATTGCTCTAGTTCAAAATCTGTGCAAATCTCAATATAATTTTAATAGCTTTAAGACTTCTATAACACCTCTACTTTGTATATTTTAGTTCCATAAATACTATCCCTAAACCCTAATTAATTGGATTCTAGGGTGTATTCTGATGAATCAGACACTACTGGAATAAATCTATGACAAGAAGCCTAACAGGGTTAGACAAATTTAATATTTACAATCTTATATTGCCTGTCTAAAGTTTATGCAACTTTTTTTTGTAATATTACTACCAGATCTTTCTGATTCATTTGAATTACTATAATTTAATTTTGAGATTTGTAAACTCCACCAAGACTTTTTAGTCATATACTTCACCAGGATCAGATAAGATAATCTGGGCTCTTGGTCATCAGCAGCCACTTTCCTTCACTATTGAAGCCTTTGATTCCACATTTGTCAAATAAATTAATATTAAAAAGAACATATTAGTTAATCTAATTTTACTTGCTAGTAACTAAAAGGTTGTAACACCTGAACTCATCCTTAGCTGGACTAGATGATAATCCACAAACAATATACTACAAGGATGGTTTTTCTCCTCTAGCTACATAGCTTTTTCTATTGACTCAACACTTCATTTAATTTCTAATTACCTCAGATCATTAGGAATATTAGCAAAATGATTCTCCAAAAAAAACCTATCTTTGAAATAATTAACTATCTTAAGTAAATTACAAAATATTTCATACATGGATCTCAACAAGTCTATTACTGCAGTCAAATTTAGTTGACAGCTTTAATCCTACAGTTTTTGTTTCAGCCATTATGCAATAATGGTAACAGCTTAAGTTGGAACTTCTTGTATTAGTTATAGGTTTTTTCCTGCCTTGGGCTTAGTGCAGAATTTTTTTCTCTTATTAATAGCCAAAAATTGGTGTTTTTTGTTCGATAAAGTGCATGTTTAAAAGTCAAAAAAAATTGAAGTAAAATATTGAGAGAGATTTAGAAAAACTTGATGTGAGAAGGTTCATGATAAACTTAATTAGGTTATATGGGTCAAAAAAATTACAATTAAAGGATTTTTAAAAAAAAGTGAAGGTTAATTTTTGAGACTAATCCATTATGTAATCTTGGTAGGACTTAAGATATTCCATGCCATAAAACCAGTAGGAAAATGACTATTTTGATTTTTGTCATAAGTTATTTAGTCCAAAAATGATTTACTGCAGCTTAGTATTATTATTCAGGCTCATCTAAAGGTTTTTTTTGGAAATAGAACATCTTTATATAATGAACTAAAATGAGATTAACAAAAACCCTATAATAATTTTATTTGTACATGGTTAGTACTATATCTCTATGACATACCTTGAATATGAGTTTTTTAGACTAAGCTTTTATTAATAAACTGTAATGAGATGAAAAAAATGCTATCTACTTACTAATGAAGGGTCTAGCCACTCTTAATATAGTTGGTTATTGTTATTAAGTATAAAATTACAGATAACTGGAACAAAGGCCCAATTATGGGGGCTCCTACTATCAATACTCAATATAGAGTTACCTACCAAAATATGGGTTTAATTACTTACTGTCTTATTTACATAGATCCTAAAAAGTTATGGTGTTATAAAGCTTTATAATTGTATAATAGTTGCCACTAGCTAGAAGAATATAAATTAATAAAGTATAATCTATATTATATACCCATTTTTTCACTAACTATCAATATTGCTCTATTAATAATAGTTGACAGTATCAGTTTATCAGTTTTTAAACTACACCTAGGAGAAGTAAGGATCTATATAAAGAGCCATAAGTAGACGTCTAATCTTCTTAAATTCTAATCTAATTTTTAGTATTTAACTTCTATCATCAAGTCTTATTAATGTACTAAAGTAGCCAATAATATAATTAATAAGTAATCCTTTTAAGATCAAACAAAGCTATAGCTTTTTTTCTGAGTCTGCTCTTAATTCTATCACAGATGCCTTATCATACTTTACTGCAGCAAAAAATTCATTATCATTTTTTTTAACCTTTATTAAAGATGTTTTTATTTGATTAGGAAAAAAACCTTAAGTATTTTATTGTACATAGCCATTTTTTTTGCTTATAAGCTAAATATTGTCAGAAACCAACACTCCAAGTGCCTGTTGGCCCTTGTTCCAAGTCCACCAAGAGAGATGGGCAAACCCATACCTAAGGAGGGCTTGGATAGGGTGGGTAGTTAATAGGGTCCAGTAGGAGGAGGTCTTAGGTTTGAGGTAAGGTGAAGTGAGAGATCCCAAGGCATAAGTGGTAAGGGCAGAGAGGGGTCCTTCCCACCAGGGGGGGTGAGCTCAACAGGTAGGGGGCAAAGGCATTCTTCACAAGGGATCACTGGGGGAGGGGCTTGACAAGGTGGGGGGCCCATTTGATAGAACCAAGGATACCCACTGGAGGCAGCACCATGCATGCTGTAAAAGCACATTAGGAGAACAACCCAAAGGGAAAAGAGGTTCATTAAAGTGAAGAGAAGTGATTAAATTGATAAACTTTATTTGTAAAAAACAAGAAAATCTCTACAAGAGAGAGGAAAGGAAAAGAGGGGGTTTGTATAGTTTACTACATCCACTACTTCCTTAATTACCAATTAGCAAACTGGTAACTATTGGTTGAAGGGAAAAAAGCGATAGAGGAGAGGACTACCTGCTTCTGGATTGGACAATTGAGCTTATATTCTTCCTTTTGGTTGGTTGGGGAGCCTTTTTACTGAGACCAGGGACTGTTTGTTCTTGAGGGGAGACAGACTGGGTCCCTGGGGGGCTAGGTTGAGCAAGCTCAACCTGCCCCCCAGAGAGGGGTGCAGCCCAGCAGGGCTGCACCCCGTGGGCGTTAAAGAAATTCCCCATGGGGGGTTAGGGGTTTACCACTGTTTTAAGGGGATTATCTTGATTTTCAGGGTTTTTTTTCAGGGTTTACACACCACAGCTTTGGAATTAACTAGTTTAATGAGTTTGTTCTGGGACATCTTGTTATTAGTAGTTGTTGGGACTAATGATGTCATAGTCAAAGATTTAATCAATTTTATGACAAATATGACTAGTAATTAGAGTAAAAACTTATTTTTCTTAATAGGCTTTATCTTTAATTTGACTTGTTATTTCCTGATATTTACTATATTATAATTTAACTATGTTTATTGAGGATTTTTAGGTATTAGTAAATTACTAACCTTTTAAATTGACAAATTTGAATCTTGTTGATTGATACTTAATAATCATTTATGGCCTCTTAGTTTTTTTACCAATTAAATAAAAATAAAATCTTGGTGACTAAATCTTTTTTATCAATAGAATCTACAAGGCACATGAAAAGGAAAGTTTAATTGTTATATGCTTTTTCAAAAGTAAATTTTAAGACAATAAAACTGTGAATTTTAGGTTACAAGATTTTGAAGATTTTTTTGTCATAACTATTCTCTGTAAAATAGTATGCTACTCATAATTGTCTTAATTGTGTTGTTATTGTTAAAATTCTTTAATGAGATAACGTAGAATTATCTATTATGATATATGAATCTCCTTTATGAAAGAGCTACTATAATAGGGCTAAAATTCTTGGATAGGGCATTAGTATAAGAACATAGATATATAGGCAAACCAAAAATATAAAAAAATTAATTGAATAATGTGAAAAAAAGCCTATAGTCAAGGCCAATTTTAATCACTGTTAGCCACCTGTGTTCTTGAAGCAACTTTACTGAGAAGATATAAACAGAGTGTGAAAAAATCCTGAGTTATACATATGATATTTCTTAGTAATATGATCAGTCTATAAGGCTGTATTAGATGACAAGTTTAATATTGTACTGGATTAGGAAAATTCAATTTTATAAGCCTTTGTTCAATGATTCACTATTCAGGCTACATCTTTTCACCCTTTGATTTATTGAAGGACAGTTTATATAAATTGATTCCTTAAGAACGATTTGTACTCAAAGAGTATTCAGTTGTAAAAGAAAATTCTAGCAAGTAGCTGAAATTACATCAATAATTGGCACAGACATTAAAATACTAGTAATAGGTTATTAAAAACACATTTTTGTATTCAACATATACTAATTTCAATCATTTTAATAACTACTTATTCAATGAAAAACAAAATGACCAAGTATGTGGCCAAAGACTTATTCTTGAAAGGTACTTAAACAGACCTATAGCAGAAAATGATGATGCACTTTGTCCTATTAAAGTAGGACTCAACCAAGAAACCTTAAGATATTCCTATCAACAAACAAAAATTAGCAATTGCCTGTTACAAGTTCAATTTTTGACAAGCCCTGATTTATAATATGAAACTTGAAAACTCTTCAATAATACTACTAAGATGATTATATCTTGAATATAGGCCATAAGTTATCAAATATTATTCCTGATAAAGCAGGAGATTATGATCCAAGTACATATGATGGCTTGCTATTATAAGCATCCTGAAATAGGATTGCACTTAACCACAAACTTATCAATAATGACCAATACTAAGTTAACTATTATATGCTTGGATAACTACTATGATGTAGTGATACTAGGACTAGGGTGCTTAAACCTATACCCATTGCATCATCAATATTTCAGGGCCTAGATTCTCATCCCTTTGCAATATAAACCCTAGCTTTTCCTCAAATTAAAGATAACAGAAATTATATTTCTTCTACAAATTTAAAAGCTTATGAACATTACTTCTGTAATGGGCCTTGTGAAACTTCCACAGAAATGCTTGCTTATAGACTTTGGTCTGAGGATAGTCACTTTTATGGAGGCTAGTACCAAGGTTCTTCTTCTGTGGTAGTTTTCTTGTTGTATCTAGTTATAGATATATGTTTCTTATATTCTTCAGGTAAAGTTCTAGATCAAGACTTTCTTTAAAAAGAATTAAGGGTTTTTGAGAAGCAATGGAAATAAAAAAAGAGAAAAATTATGTACTTATTTTGGGGGAAAGAGGGGGGTTCTGGTAGTTAAAGGGAAAGGGAATCTAGGCTTTAAAATATTTAGTGAGGCAATGGTTTGAAGTCTGAGGTGCCCTAGTATTAGTATTACTATAAGAAATTAATTGACTAAAGCATCATATTATTATCTTTAATTTAACCAGTCTTGAGTATTTAGTATTAATGTGTAATCTTCTTGAGGACGCTTATAGTAACAAGCCATCATAGTTGCTTGGGTCGCCATCCCTTAGGTTTGACTGGAATAGTATTTGTTGATAATATATAGCCTAGATTCAAGGTATAATCATCCTAGTAAATAGCAGAGAGTTCTTGCCAATAATATGAATAAAAGTGGGGTCTTGGCAAGAATTGACCTTGTCAAGATTTCTTGCTGTGAAACTTCAACAGAGATGCTGGCTTAATGGTCTTGGTCTTGATGTGGTCACTAGTATGAAGACTAGTACCAAAGGTTCTCTTCTGCGGATAGTTCCTGTTTTCTAGCTAGTTCTAGCTGTAATTTCCTTATGTCAGTCTTTAGGCTAAGACTTGGCTTTAATAGAATTCAGGGGTAGCTATTGCTAATTGAAGAGAGAAGAGTTTGATTGGGATATACTTAATGTATCTTTTATAGAGAAAATTGTATATTTTATCTGGGGAAAATAAGGGGGTTTTTATAGTTGAAGGGAAGGGGAATATAGGCTTTGAAGTATTTAGTGAGGTACTGTGTTGAAGACTTAAGTCCCCTGGTCTGAATAGTACCATAACATAGTAATTATCAAAGCATCTTATCATTATCTTGATTTTAACCAGTCTTGAATATTTGGGATTTTAGTGTAATCTTGTTGAGGATGCATATAGGAATAAGCCATCATAGGTACTTGGGTCATCATCCTTTAGGTTTGACTGGAATAATATTTATTGATAAGATGTAGCCTAGATTGAAGTTATAATCATCCTAGTAAATAGGTGGGAGTTCTTGTTGAGAATCTAAATAAAAGCAGGGAGTTGGCAAGAATTGAGCTTGTCATATGTTCTTGCCAAGAACCAAACGCATTGGTATTCCTTGCCATGAGCGTGCTTGCAATTAGTAGTTGTTTGATTTGGTTGATAATAAATTAGGTTCTTGCCAAGAATAGGTAATCAGCTACATCCTTGCCAAGTCTGTCATCTATAATAATTATTTAGTAAAGTAAGATTGGATTTAAATACCTTCAATCAGATTGATCATTATTATTATAAATCAATTCAATATAAAACCATGTATTATTTTGCCTGAACTGATTATTATGGCAGTTGAATCTTGGCCTTCATTATGTGGTTGGATCTATTAGAGGGATAAATTAATTGGATTATTTAATCCTTATTAGTTATTTAGAACAAAGGCTTAAATTATTGCTATGCCTAAGATATTGTATACTATTTATTATAATCACATAGGCTGATCATAATACTTAGAACTAGGCACAAGTTTAGCTTGTGAATATTTCACGCTTGCCAAGAATTGAACATATTGGGGTTCATTGCCAAGAGCGCGTTTGTAATAGTAATTGTTAAGAATTGGTTGATGGACGACCTATCTAATTAGTACTATAGGTTGTTATCAAAATAGATAATTATCTGTGTTCTTGCCGAATCCATCACTCTACTAAAATTATTAGTAAAATAGAATTGGATTTAATTGCCTTTGATTGGAATGATAATAATTGTTATTGAGGAATTATATATAGTTCTTGGCACTATTTTCTGAGCTAATTGATAATCAAGGTTCCCATATAGGATCTGTCTATGTATGGATTTTTTAAGTTTTTGCCTCTATTAAATGTTCAATTATAAGATGTATCAATTAATTGGATTATTTAATCTTAATTAGTAATTTAGAACAAAGGTTTAAATTATTGCCTGTGTCTAAGCCAATATTGTGCTATTAATTATAGTCACATAGACTAATCATAAAATTTTGAAATAAGCACAAGTGTAGCTTATGAATATTTCACAGACCTCTTTATACAATAAAGAAAATACAAGACTTAGAGAAAAGTCCTAGAAGATAACTACCATAGAATTAGACTACTAGTCATTATGATAGTAAATTTATCTTTATATGCAGTTGCTGTTTATATTATTTTTTACACAGAGGATATATCCTGACTATTTAACTTCTTTAGATGGGTGGCTACCACTAAAGTTCAGTTGATATATCTTTAGCTCATATTTTAATTTTAAATTGTAAACTTATATGATACAAAAAATCTATCTAATATATCAATCAAACATTTAATTATCATCTTAACTATAAGTTTTGTTTAGGTACTGGACATTTATTAAATATTTCAATCTTTAATAAGGACCATCTTATGAATTAAAAACATAAAGAAAAAAAAGGTACTTTAGAGGTGTACAAGAAAAATTAACTTATAGAGGTGATCAACAACTTCCAATCTAATGCCACATATGATATTTATGGGTAAACTATCATGACCAAAAGTCAAGTAAAAACATTATAATTGAGTTTTTTTAGAACAATCATGGGTAGTTTCATTCATCAATAAGCAATCAACATTTAGTAGGAATTTTTGAGGACTTTAAATAAGGACCTTATCTCTTTGTGCAGAAAGTAAATAAAAAAAAATAAAAGAGGTAGAGAACATTAGCAAGACCTATAAGATTGGGCCTTACTTATAGAATGGACAGCAAGGTGTGATCAGAAAAAGATTATAAAGTATTTGTATGATAGGTTTATCTCAAGATAGGCCTACCATAAATTTGATTACTTTATCAATCAGATCATAAAACAAAAAAATGAACAAAAAGGAATTCTACCAGGTGGTAATTTTCTTAAGTATGGGGATTTCAAATGAAGTTTAATTGGCTTACCTCACTAAAGAGACCCTTGAAAGTTAAGAAAAACATAAAACTCAACTTTTAGTTTATTAGGATTTAATGTTATTTTTTGTTTATAGATTGCTATATGTATAAAGATTAAATTTGTGATGGTTTAAGACATTTATAATCCAAAAATTATAACTTTTATACCTTTGAAAAATATATTATTGGGAAAAAAGTAGTTGAATATCAAAAAGGAATATTAAGATCACTGAGTCTTATTGTTTTTTGGAATGAGATAATATGTAGAGGATAAGACACTGTTGTTAATATTTATAGGAGCCATAATGAAATAAAAAAATACTAATCACTACTAATTTAGCAAGAATTAGAAACTCATAATACAAGCATCTATAATAATTTAAAATTAGAGTTTTTAAATGAAAAGTTACTAAATATGTATCCTTTAAATTTTAATTGAGGATGAACCCTTTAGAAACATCCTGATAGATCTGTTCTTGAAGAGGAGATGAAGGGTAGTTAAACCAATAAATCTAATATCTCTATGATGGGATAGATGAGGATAGGTGAAAGATTGTTATATATATAATAATTGATAGGCACAAAAAGCTCCTCATGGCAAAATCAAACAATAGTGGAAGAAGTAGTCCTTCAATTAAATAGTGGGTTAGAGGAGCTCCATATATATTTTCAAAACTTAATTTTTGATAAGAAAATGAGACATTGATTTTTTTTAGTCTAATTAAGATTTAATATAAATTTGATTTATAAATTTTGGCTGATATAAATTCATATTATAGAATTAGATCTAATGTTATCAGTTATTTTTTAAAAGAATTTAATAGTAATACTTCCACTTCTATTGACTAATTTTAGTCTATTTGTTTTATTGGTTGAATTGATTTCGATATAGTTGAATCTCGTCCTTTTTATATCTGGTTATTACTAAAGATAGTAAATAATCATTATCAAAATGCAAAACAGCTAATTAAACAGAATATAACTATCGATAAAAATTCTATAAAGCATAGATAGTAATAAATTCACTACCATGGTCTTAAAAGCATGTTTAATTCTTATTATGTTTTTCTTAAACACAACAACAATACCATATAAGTTTACACTAAAAAAGGCATTCAATTGGCATCGCATCCCTTTTAAAAAAAACATATATAAAGCCAAGAAAATTTTGGATCTACAATTGGTCAAAGTAAGATTTTTCATAACCACTGAAGTCATTGAAAAATATCCTCTCAAAATTATATGTAGGACTGACAGTTAAATGAGGGAATTTAGTAAGAAATTCGTGTCTTCTCTCGAGCCAATCTTTCACATGAACATCCAATAGCCTAGGAGACTCTTTAACTAGCTTGTCCCAGAACTCCGATGTGAACTGCTCGTTAGAGATAAAACGCACCAAAGACGGAAAGTGGCTTTCTACTACCATATAGGAATCTCTGAAAAAGCTTTCAGGAGAAACCACGGAGAGTTCAACTAAATTAGGAAGATGAGTTGCAAACTGCTTGATAGCGCTAGTGGGTAAAAGATTTTCCAGCACCAATGACAATCTATTTAGTGACAAGTAGCACATATCGACTGGGAAGTCAAAGTCATAGCAGCACATTATGAATAACGACTCAATATTTTCAAGCGTAGACAACAAGTTATGAGTTTCGATGGGTTCGTCCCCACGATAATCAATGGATAATTCTTTCAGGCTTGGAAAAGATTTTCTAATATCAATAGGAGTACTAGAATTTGTATAAAAATGCAAAGTAGTAATCTGAGGCCATATTCCAATATTACTAACATAGACTTCTGCGTCATCTTCTAAAAATAGATCCAATTCTTTTAGATTAGGATAATACTTGGCGTTATTAAATTCCAAAAATCCATACTCGAGTGCTCTTATACGAATTCTAACCGTTTCTAAACTAGGCACTTTGGGTATAATATGTGACACATCGCGATTAATAACGGGGTCGATAATCTTCAACTCACGAAGTAATTTGGCATTCTTTTGGAGTGAAGTAGCAAAAGGGATTTTAAAATCAAATCCTTCAATTTCAAGTGATAAAAGATTACGAAAACTCAACTTGTCCAAAATTACATTTGCTGCATATGGGTTGTCTTGTACATTGAAAGAGAATTCCGTTAGATGCTTGTTCATAATAACTTTTTCAAGGTAACTCAACTTAGTTGATCTGTAGATTTTAATACTCTTGAGGTCCATGTATTGAATCATTTGAACCATTTCATTATTCTCAGCGTCGCCTTCAGTGTAATCATAACCGAAATCGAAATTTTCGCCCAGAGTAATACTGTCGAGATTCTTCAACTTTGATGCGAAATGTTTCAGTTCTACTTTATTAGAATTCAAGTAAAGATGTGTAGCGTAAGAACCAAACCGGTCGACAATCTCTTTACTATGTTTTTTCTTATAGATATGAAGATCTGTTAAAGCATTTAATACTCTATAATTGAAGCTCTTGGATAGAAGCCTTAGAGCAAGGCGCTCTTCGAAACGTAGAAAATTTATAACAATCTCCCAAATAAAGTTGCGACATTCCATAGTTTACAATAAAGCTAGTTAACTAATTTGAACTGCTAAAATCTATTTTGTAAGCCTTTCTTATTTATATTGTCTTGTTTGTAATTTAGTTCTACAAGAAATTTGGTTTACTTTGTAAAATGAAGCTACTGCGCTACTGCGCTATTTCAAAGCTTTTGAGCAAGATACAGTCGATATCCGATAAAGCCAAACTCTAATTCTCCTATGCAACCTATTAAAGAGGATCTTGTTTATAGAATAAACGCAATATTATTGTAATATTATTAATAATTTATTGTTATACTTTAAAAAAATACCCGAAATAAGACACATTTTAATTTTGAAGTATTTATATCAATTTACTGAAAAAACCTATTGAATTTTTTTATCGCATTAGCCTGATCAATATACCTGATTTTGTGTTTCAAAAGTAATAGCCTTGATAATGGGAGAAGAGTTTGGCTTCTAAAGAGTTTAGGATTAAAGGAGTTCGAGCATAGCATAAATTTGATCAACACTTTAAAAATTATTATATCATATCGCAATATCCGTCGATCCAAATTACAGTCTACCTCCGATAACTTCCAGTCTTCTATTTACCATCAATGCAGTAAAGAGTATAGCTTTTTTAAAATCGTCAAAATATTATCATCAAACTATTCAAAAGCCATTATCGTATAGTAAAAAAATAGTTTAACATATTAAATAGACTTAATTATGAAACCTTAAATTTAGTTAGATATAAAACAAATTGCTTTTCCATGTTGTTTCGTTCTGACCAATGTGATATATTTTCAGAACAGTCTGGAGTTACCTCGATAATGAACTATTGATGTCTAAATAAGGAACTAGAGGTTAACGGATTCCGACTGTACTTCTACAGTGAACCCTGGTTATAAAACACTTTTGGTGCAAAATTCGTCTTAAATTAGAAGGTATTCTAGCTAGGTCTAGTTAGGACGGTTTTAACGAAATCGAAAAAAAATAAGCCGTATACGCATTAAGTTCGAGTAAACTTGATAATCTTCAAGACATATCCCACAAATTAGCATTTTGGGCACTCGTTATCGAGGTTATTTCATTAGAAACTTTAAGCAAACCATAACGATTAGAACGATATGATATGAAAAATCATACAGCCTTTATTTTAAACTAGTGTTAGTAGTTCAAACTAATTATAAGTAATACTTTGAATAATGATCATAAATTTTTTTTTGGATAAAAAGACCATAAAATACTGATTTCTTCTAAAATAAAGATCCTCTTTAATGCGTTGAATGGTATAAATAGGTGTGGGTTCTATCGATTACCCACTGTATATTGCCGATTAATAATGACATCGATTCAAATAAAATCTACGCGAGGTGAAAAAAGAATCATTTCCTTTTTAATCCAAATAGCCAATTAAACTCAAGAAAAATTGTTTGCTATCCAGGTGTTTTATAACCAGGGTTGACTGTACTATGTAGATTACTCCACTATCTTCACTATTAAATTGAATTTGATTCCATTTGGAATTTTGACTTGCCGTATATATGGGAGCTTTTTTTTGAAGATCGATCACTTTGTAACTTGTCGACCGGTGAGATTTTTGCTTGACGAATCCTTTAAAACTCGTTTTCTATCAAATGATTTGAATTTCAGATCCTAAATAATGTTCCTCAAAAAGTACCAATACCCAAATTTTTTGGGAGTTTTTCTTTAAGTTTAGCTTTACTATAATTTTAATATTATTCTCATAATTTTTTATGCTAATTGTTTTTTTTATATTAATCACAGTTTTTCAGCAGATTTTCGACATTTTTTATCTATAGCAATCTGCACTAATTGTACATATTTTAGTAGGGAAAATACTTTAATTCGACTTGAAAAAAACCCGATCCAAATACACAATTAACAGCGCATTCGAAAGTTGTCCATCGGTCCGATTCTTGTCTTCAAAAAAAAAACTCCCATATGTCAATTTGAGTTTATCATCTAGCTTATATTGCGCAGTTTAAAGATAAAATACATGGACGGGGTATACAATAGGTGATCTAATTTTTGGTGAAAAAGTACAGTAGACAATGTTTAAAGCCCATTCCTATTTAGGAAATCAGGATAATTATCGAGGTCATCACTAATAAAGCTAAAAAACACTCCAGAGCGATCGGACAGAAGCCATATAAAAATCAATCAGTTTTTATATAAATATAATGTTAATACTCCAAAACTAGGTTTGCTAGTGTTTTAAAAATAATTTTCTGCTATATGATAATGATATCTTTAATAATATAATGCTGACATTTTGACGATATTAAAAAATCATACTCGTTACTGCGTATAATAGTAAACATAAGTTGGGCTTTAAACATTGTCTACTGAAGAACTTCACTCAGATAATTATTGTGACGCACGCTAAGGGATGCCAGACGCGAGAGGACGCCTTACCAATTTGGAAGGTGGTACGAAAACGAGATCGAGTAAAAAAATTAGACTGATTAGGGTTCAATTTTCTAAAATCGTTGCGATTTCTTTAATCGTGATAAAATCGGAGAAATTAATTAATTGAATTAAACCGGGATTTGGTTCAACCACAATTTGAGATTTCACTACAAATGTATTTTCGAAACCAAGTGAACTTATTTCAGCACTAGGATTCAACTGACTTACTGTCAGCACCCTGTTTATGTTTGAATTTTGACCCATATAGGAATTATTAGGGTGTTAGGTTGCTGAACATTTAAACGGGCTGATCAGAGTAAAGTTCTAAAATACAAACAAAACTATATTGCTTAGCTGGAAACTAAGAACCAATGAAGACAGCTAAATTTTATTAAACAAAAAAATTAGATTAGCAAATTTATTAATTAAAACTGGTAAAAAGTTTAACTATATTTTATATAAGCCAAGTAATTAGCCTTTTAAGATTCTAACCTATAATATCATTTATAAATCATTTATGCAAGACTAACTGTAAGGGTTAGAATTAATAAAATTAAATTTTTAGCCAATTAATAAATAAAAAAATTTAATAAAACCTTAATTACAAGAATTTATGGAACAGAAAATTCAACCAGCTAGGTGAAGCCAGGTAGTTCCAAGTCAAAACTATCACTTTAGTATTTTGAAAAGGGGGATACAGATTTACTTTTAGTAAACTTAATAAAACAATAAATGACATAAAATTCAATCATCTTGAGTGTGAGGATATTGAGAATCATTTGAGATATAAAGCTATTCTCATTGATTTAGTTACTAAGATTAGTAAGGAAAATTTTGTTAAACAGGAAAAAAAGTTTGTATTAGATGATTAGGGAAATTTATATTAACTTGGCTGGAATTATTTTTCTCTAAGATATTTCATAATAGACAATTTTCAGACTGAGTTTAATTTTCAAAATTACATAATTTAAATAGAAACATGCTAAAACATGTAAACTCTATCCTTATTATGAAGATATTAGTATAGTATAACTAGGAGTGAAGTTAAGGATGAAATTACTTTTTGTACCGTTTGTAATGCTAAAAAGTTAGAAAACCAAATTGGTTCCCAATTCATTACTGTCAGTTATTAAAAGGGAATACATATAGCTTATTTAATAGATTTAAGCTCTTAATCTGAGGAAAATGAAAATTCTTGTTAATGTTTGTCATGGTGGATTCTTATAAAAAGTATGTTCAAACTAGGGCTATTAAAAGAAAAGACTTGAATACTCTACTTGAACATTTTCTAAAACTCTCTACCAGTTTGGGTTTCTTCATATTCTTCACACCAATAATGGAAAATTTTTTGCAATTGAAGCTTAGATAAACTCTGTGAAAAAAGTGATTTAAAAAAGGTTAAAGGGAGAACAAGATGCCTGTGAATTTAGGGACAAGTTGAGAGAGTTAATCAGACACTCAAGGGATGCTTGCTAGTACTTTAATGCAATTTTTCTCTTGGGGGACAATAAAAATATCCTTAGTATAATAACTCATTCTTACAATAAACTTCAACATGAGACAGTTTAAGCAGAACCTTTCTTTCTTGATTTTGGAAAGCCATTCTGTAAACTTCTAGAAAAAAAAGTATAAAAGCCATCCATTATTCTGTTCTATCTCATGGAAGAATCTGACATTGATGAAGATGATGACCATGCTGGGGACAATAATTATTCATGTAAACCTATACTGAATATAACTTCTAGTTCAAATCCACTAAGCTTGTGTGAGGAATAACAATAATCCTTTTTAAAAAAGAGTCTTACACCTTTAAGATTTGTGAAAAAGCAAGAAAAGAAACTAATAAAGCTACTGCTAAAAAAATCCCCAGGATATGTGGAGATATGGCTACTTTAAATTTTTTGGAAGGGAACTGTGTAATGGTAGGCATGATACTCTTGATAAGTCTAGTACTAAGTCTAGAACTCTATTTGTGAATTATGATACTAATTTTTATATCTGATAAACTTATCAGGTCAACCAGAGTCCAATAAACCTATCAATAAAATCGTAAAGTTTCCCATGAAGATTTTCTTATTCTTTATGTTATGTAAAGTTAGATAACACATACTTTAGGAATTTTTTTAGTTATTTAAACTATCTTAGATACTAGTTACTATTTTATAGTATACTTCTATGGCTTTAAAAAGATTTCCAGGTATCTAAATTTAATCTTAATAACAAAAGTACCTTTGCAAAGACTATTTAATATATTTTAATGATCACCTTAAATTACACATAATATAGATAAGCATATATTTCTACCATTGATAAATTAATCATGGAAAATTAGAAAATAATTTATACAGATTATTTGACCTGTTAGTTATTCCCTGAAATAATAAAAGTAACTCTTAGAGGAAAATATAAGGGCTAAAAATTTAAATTTAAAAATAGATTTCATTGTGTTAGTTTTTCTGCTAGTTTTGTTTTTGTTTTTCTTTTTGGTTTTATTTGATAAAGTAATCTGAAATTATCTTAATTTTTTTTGGATGGTATATATCTTTTTAAAACAAAAGGTTATTGTGGTATTCTTTAATAAATATTTTGATAGTACATTCATATTATGAAAGTCTTTAAGTAGGTAAAATATTTAATAAGATAAAAATATTGATTTTTAATTACAAGTTTTATCTAAATGAAAATAGTGATAGCAGAGATATAAGTATGGGTCAAAGAAGTGACAACAAGAAAAGGATACATATGATCTTCATCAAATGCATTCTAGTACCAAACTACAGAGGTCTGTATATTCCAATGCCAGCCAGGGCCTTTTTGGGGGGATTTTATCTTTATAAACTCCAACCAGTATGGTAGCTTTGAAAATGATGTTCTCTTTAGAATTATAGTAGTCAATCATGCTATTACAATGACAACCATTGAGATAAGCACAAATCTTACATAGTTTCAAGGACTCTTTGGATCTAAAGAGAGTTATACCCATAAGCCTTAGGTTTAATTGTCCTAAAGAGATCATCAGATATGCAAGAATATCTATGAACTTAAATGGTATTGACAATAGTAGGTCAATATGATTTAATAAAGATTTGCCCTTATGTTTGTGAGCTTGATAACAGAAATCCATGGAATCCTTGATATCATTTAGAGCAGCCCAGGATTAAGTGCCTCATTAAGGAGAAGCTTTGCATTCAAACTATTCTCCAATGTGACAAATTTTGACTTAACTAATGGTGTGAATCTCTTAAACAGATAAGATGTATAATGATCCAGTGCAATTTGATAGCACTTAGAATTAAGTTTTCTAACTTACGTCTTGGATTCTATTGTTTCTAGTCTTGAAGTACCCAGAAGAACAAAATAAATTATTGTGACCGTCCTGACAGGTTTTTGTCATGACAGATTATGAATCCAATGATTTTCTGGTCTTGGATCCATTTTGAGTTTGTGGATCAAATTTTGGATGTAATTTTTAAAAAAATTAAATTTACATGAGCCATATATTTTCCGCGGAGGCTTTTGAGTTTATATGTGTTTGAATGACTATTTTTTAGTTTGAGAGCTGCACATTAATTAAGTATTTCTACAACTAAATTTTCAGCCAATAATATTGCTTAAAGTATAATCAAAATTTGGAACAAAATTTTAAAAAAGTTTTTTTTGTTAACTCTGAAATAAAATACCTATAAATTAAATTTATTGAAATGTAACAATCTAAACTATAAAAATGTCAAACATTATGAAAATGACTTATAAGGAATGCCAGGAAATCTTAGATTTTCACCTAGAGAAAATAGTCCCTGCTAGTGTCACCAATAAAGTTCTTATAATGGCCTTTGAAAAAAGAGCTAAAAGGTTTGTGGTAGACCCTAGAACTAAAGCTTTAAAGTATAAAAGGTCAGATAATATTTCTTTAAGTTTCTTTACTGTGGAAGAAGCTGAGCATAGAAATTGATATATTGATTATATGCATGATGAAGCAGGACATTCTTGGCAAGATCCTCTATATGATCTTATTAAAAGAGAAACCTATGGTCTAACTAAAGAACAAATAGTTGAGAGGATCAAATTATGTGAGCACTGCATGGAGAAAGCTACTATGGCTACTTGTCCTCCCATCACTCCTATTATAGCTAAAAGACCTAGGGAGAGATACTTAGCTGATTTAGTAGATTTTTGTTGTTACCATACCCATAATAAGGGGTACAATTGGATGTTTGTGATGGTAGACTCTTTTTCTAAATTTGCTTTCACTGTTGCTTTAAAAGAAAAGTTGTCAAAGACACTTTTTTCTACTTTTCAGACAATTTTCAGAACTTTTGGGGCTCCTATCATTCTCCATACTGACAATGGAAAGGAGTGTCAACACCCAAGTTGCAAGTCTATGTGAGGAATTTAGCATAAAACACATTATAGGTTGTGCTCGCTGTCCTTGGATCCAAGGACAGGTTGAAAGGCTCAACAAAACACTTAAGAATGAACTAAGTGTCACTCTTAGATCCCGTGGTCTTGGCTTTAAATGGACACTTATTTGCAAGGAAATGACTTACATCTATAACCAACTTAGATATGAAACTACTAAAGACAATCCCTTTGAGTTGTTTTTTGGCAAACAAATCTGTGAAAGCATCCCAGATGGAAGAATCAAAGAACTCTATGACGGCTCCCCTGAAGAATCAGATGGAGTTGAAGAATCAATCTGTGAAGGTGAACCTGAGATAACCCTGGGAGGAATTACATACAATGAGTTTGTTGTCTCTGTAAGTGATGATGAGCCCCCTGATATTGAATCAAAAACAGCTCAAAAACGAGCCAAGGCTGTTGTGGCTATCCATAAAGCAGCCAAAAAGATGGTTGACAGAACCAAGTGGAGGCATGACAGCCTGGGATTCTCTCTTGGAGATTATGTCTATCTAAAACCGGATCATGATAATAATACTAAGACCCGCCAAAGATCATTCATGGAGACAGAGATGGTTGTCTATTATGTGAATAATGTTGAAAAGGGATATTGTGTTGATCTTATATCCCGTGACAACCCAACCAAGGAGATGAAAAATATTCACATAAACCGGCTCACCAAGCTTCCTGATAGACTAACCCAAGGATTGAGTCAAGTTCATTTTAATCATATAGATTTTGATGATGAATAAAAAAAATGTTTTAAAACTAATTTTAATTTTATTTATTCAATCAATATTTAATTAAAGCATTGGAAATATAAACCAAAAAAAATATGGAATAAAAAAAACTTAAAATAGTAAAAAGGCTTTATTTGTTATTTTCTGAGAGGAAAAGCAAAAAATTTACTAATGTGATAATTTTTAAGTTTTCCCAGAAAAAAATATGGGGCCAGATCATGCTCATCATCTAAAGCCATTTGAGGTTAAAAGGAAG
>CAOJZF010000205.1:0-14013 GCA_948465475.1 Thalpophila matura
AGGGGTAGACCAGAGTGGGGGAATGGGCATCTTGACTTCTTCTAGGGCGGTGGCCAGGGTTGGCTAAGAGGAACTCTTCTAAATACTTATCCAAGTGCTCCTTTAGTTTGGTTGAGGCACTCCACATAGTGGTCTTGAGTGGCACCAGACATAAGGAAGTATACCAGGGTAGGATCTTATTCCCAACCTGGTCATGAATGACTTACAACTGCTGGAAGATTGGGGGGCAGATTTAAAAAGTGGCGTCAGCCAGCCATTGATGGGTCTTCAGGAGGCTCAGAAGATTCTTCTTGGTCGCATAACAGACAGTTCTTCTTGTTGCATGGGCTTGAGTATCAAAGAGGAGGAATAGCTTATTGTCCCCCTTAGTGTATTGAAGCTTTGGGTTCACATTTAAGGTTAAGAGGCTGGTATCACGGCTGTCCTTGTTTTTCAAGTTCTTCTTAAGGTCAGAAAAGTAAGCCATAAGCTTCTCGGTGTCTCCCAGAAAGGTCTTCTGGTTTTCTGTCAAGTGGGGCCATGGCATCTATCACCATCTTCTGGGAGATGGTCCCTTCCCGGTTTGGCTCCTGTTGATAGATGAACCACTTGAACATCATCTGGAGGACATTGTCAGGAGGGGGATGGTTATGCTCTTCCTTAGGGAGGGTGCCAATTTCATTAAACCCTTTCATCTTCAGTCTAGCAAGGCACCCAATATCACTACAGTAGTAAAAATGATGTTCCAGATCCTTATTCTCATCTTCACAATAGATTACAAAGCCATCATAATAGTAGGCTACTCCCCCCTTCTTAGACATCATGACAAATTCTTGAGGAAATTTGTCTGTGGGCATGAACATATAGTTTTCTTCACAGATATTCTTTGTGGCAAAGAGATCAAAGACAGGGTGCACTCTCTCTTTAGGAGGAGAGGGTTCAGCTTCTGGAGAAATTTCAGGCTCAGGGTTGATAGTGGATTGAGCTTCAGGTTCAGGGTTGCCCTCAGGGTCTTGAGGAAGAAGTGTATTCCCTTCTGCTTTGGCTTCTTGTTTGTCTTGGATTTTCAGTTATAGATTGATTTGTAATAGGTTTTTACTTAATTTATTATTGGTTTGGTAATTTTGAATTTCCAAGATTATCTGTTTCAAGATTCTCCATGTATACTAGTTTGGATGCCAAAAAAATATTGATTTTGAGCTTATCCTTAAATATATAAATTAAATTTTATTTTTTATTTCTAGATCCCACTAAAAAAGATCCAAAAACTCTATTTTAAGATTTTCCAGAAATTCTAATTGTTATAAAAAGTATAATAAAATAAAGCTTATTTGGTACATCCAATCTATTTTTTAATTAAACCTTATATGTAAAAAATCATCATTTTTATTTATTTTATAAATTAATTAGCAATATAGATGAAAAAAAATAAACTCTTTTTGGTGAAACCGTTTCCAATTATATTGAGAGCACAACAAGTTTTACTAGTAGAGCCTGTTTTTTACTCATAACTCTTAATTAAAGTTAGTAATTTATATTTACATTCCAAGATAGTTAGTTTGAGTTTTTTGTTTTGAGACTCTCTTAACACAATAAAAATTAATCCTTAAATTAACATAAATTCAACTTCCAATTTATTCAAAAATTAAGAATTAAATTTGAGATTATCAATTTTGCAATTTTTTTTTGAGATTTTTCCTCTAAGTTTGACTTAGTAATCAAGTCTTAAATTAAACAAAATCTTATTTTTTAAAAGAAAATAGTCAAATATGGAGAATCTCTAAATTTTTAAGATTTTTCTATTTCAATATTTTAATTTTTGAGATAGAGATGGGCTACTTTAAAGCAGAAGGATGGTACAAATCTCCTGCTACCAATTATCAAAACACAGCTTTGGGTTGTGGTTTTTGATGGGGAATAGTATAAGGTTTTGGTATATTAATAGAAATTGAATAATATATGTTTTTTTACAATTTATTTAAGAACAGAAGCAATAAGTTTATGAAAATTCATCTCAGTAATATGGGAGGAAAGTAATTTGAAAGGGGAAGGAGAATCATAATAGACGGATCAGAATTGTCTTTTCAAATTAGGCTATGACATTAATCAAAACCAAGTATGAGATCAATGCTACAAAATAATATGTAAAAACATTATACAATTATACTATCAAGTAAGATAATACTCCTCTCATTTAAAAATATTATATGATACTTTATTTAGCTAAACAAAATTAATCTTATATAAATATGTCCTATGATTATTTTAGAAAGTAAAATGTCACTTTCAATTATAGAATCTTATATGATTGTTCCATTAAAATAAATAACATATATTATAAAACAGAATATAATTATTCTACTAAGTAAACTGGAACTCAGGATATATACAGATGGCACATGATTATTCTTAAGTAAAACAGCACTCAGTATATCTAGAACAGCATATAAATATTCTACTTAGTAAAACGTCATTTAGAGCATTTAGTATTTTTTTTAAGCTCTGCTGTTAATTAAATTTAGACTTCTCTTCCAAAATATATTAAAAATTGATTAAAAATTGTGTAGAATTTCTCTATACTTGAACAAAAATCAATAACAAAATTTTTAATTTAATACAATTCTTATATTTTTAAGAGAGCCTAATTTTAGATTGGTGCAAAAGTTTAATTTTTATGATGTGTACTGATGTGAGGGGCTCTTCAACATTATGGCAATTATATATAGTATCTGAAAAACTAAAAACATTCCCTTGTACAATGAAAGGCTTGATAAATATATGGGCTAAATAAGAAGCGGTACTTAACTCACTATAAATTTTAATAATATAAACTTATAATATTGTTTACAAATTTGAATTATCTCAGGTTTTTATTATTTTCTTGTCTAAATAAAGTCTAAATATTTTACTTAAGCTCAATTATTTTCTTGAATTGAGCTCAGTTTATAACATAAACTTAAGCATATATCTTAAAGTTAACATTGAGCTCCAAAAAAATTCCTATTATTTGATGCAATGTTTATTTCTGACATTTTTGGTTATTTTTTGTTGTCTCCAAAATAGTTATAAGTTCAACAAGATGTTTTATAAATCATAAAAACCAAATAAAACTTTCCAAGAATATGTAAAAACACACAAAAACAATACTTCTACAATCATAAGACTATATGAACTATATTTTGGTGAAAAATCAGAATCTTTTGTCACACTTGCTATCATTTTCTTTTTTCATTAAGAATTTAGACAAGTTTGAGAAAATTAGGTCTTTAACCAGTTCTTGATACTATACTCAAAGCCTATGAGTTATCCGACAAAGCTCATACTTCATTAATCTTAACCTTGGTTTTCAACTAATTAATTTGAGAATTTAAAAGAGTCTGGGTTTAAATTAATACATAATTCATATAGAAAAGCTCAAAAATTTAACAAGAAGAAAGTGTTTTTGTTTAATTTACCACAAATATGCAACCCATAAATAGACATATTTGAAAGCCAAAATAAGTCAAGAGAGTACTAATCTAACAAGGACATATATTATTTATGCAAATTAAAGATATATCATAATACTTACAACTGTAACTCCAACAAGCTTCTTTTTAAAGTTGACAATCATAGTTTGCTTACCAACAAGCACCTAGAAAGATTGCAAAAATAATCCTTTATAAGTCTTGTTTCTAATTATGAAGAGATGTTAGTATCAGTTACAACATTTTAAATCAAATTTGAAATTTCATTATTCTAAGAAAAATAACAGATTTTTGTCCTAAAATTGATTTTAAAAAAAATGATAATTTGATAACCTTTATTGCTACATAACAGTTAAATCCAATTTAAAAAATCTTTGGTCTTTGTCCTTCTCATCTACTTTTCAAAAATAATCCAGAAAAATAAAACAGCAGACTAAAGATATTAACTAGGAAACCAGTTAATTTGTATAACAATGTAAAGAGTTGGTCTTAGATAAAAAAGCCTTAAAACTAAAATGAAAAAAATTTTAACAACACTTGCATTATAAATTTAATATTAAAGAAAATATTAAGTTTGGTTATAATCCTTTAGAAATTCAAAAAATTATTTTAAAAAGGATCTGTCAGTGTTGGGCTTTGTAATAATTCTCAAAAGAGAAATTAATCATATCAAATTTTATCATAGGTTTTTTCTTAGACATCTTTCCTATGATAGCTTCTTTTCTGTTAATTACTTTAATATTGTAATAACTGGTTTATATTAAGAATTTGCCAATATATATGTTTAAAGTGATATTGGGCCTATAATAAATTACACAAATTTTTTGACTTAAAACATGTCTTAAAATTAAAAACTGCAGCATAATTTACTTTATTGGGATATAATATGGTGATGATACTGTTGTAATATTAATTAAATTAAAATCAAAGCTATTTATCAAAACTAATAATTTATCATGTGATTTGGGCGGTCTTAAAGAGAATGAATGTTACCCCTTAAGAAACAAGATCCAAATATATTATAAGTAACAATTTTAATTTATAAGTCATTTTAAACTTATATTAAGATAAATAATATATAAAGATGATCCTTCTATTGGATTCAGACTTAATTAACAAGCAGCTTTAAAATCTAAACCTTAAATGACCTAGAGATTCATTTAAAGGGAAAATTAATGATAAATTATCATTATAGTAAGCTATAAATCCCCTCAAAAAAAAATTAACATAAACACTCAGATCTTTTCTTCTAAATTATTCTTGTATTTAGTTCTAAATTTCAAGTATTTTTGATGCTTATAATCTTTCTTACTCTTTGCGCCAAAACTCTGCCTTAAGTTTTACTAATGTAATGGACGATTTTTTGGCTGTTTTAAGAAAAAAGTTTTTTGAAACATATACAGATTTACATTATTCAATTATATCAAATTTTTTCAGAATAAAGAAATTATTATGCACAACTGGCACAAATTTTGTATCCTAAATGTTCTTTAAATAATTTTTGCTTTTATCACATAAAATATGAATGTTTTGTACTGACATTGAATTATAATTATAAAGTTCTTCATAAGCAAATTTTGCTTAAATTCAAAGATATCATAATACTTTTCTCTTGTTTCAATAATCTAAAGTGTCAAGTATCATAAACTATTATCTTTACAACAAAATTTGAGACTAAATCTAGAAATATTGGTTTTTATCTTTAAAGTGCAATATATTGAATCCACATGATTAATTTTGAACTAAAAAAATATGGTACAAAATAACAGTATAAAGAGCTGAAAAGCATATTAATAAGTATAGGTTAATAATTTTTCACTTAAGACCCTTTCTTACTAATTAAATCTAGATATAATCTCTTATGTCCTAAGGTACTTTCAATAACTCATGTGAAAAAAAAATTGTGCAAATCCTGCTCTAATTTTTATTCTTTTACTTGGTTTTTTCTGAAAAAGTCACAAATTTGACTTGCTTATGACCTGGCACTGAATAAAACAGAAAATTGAGTTAAATATTAGGACAAAACTGTTTTAATGCTACTATTATTCCCATTTAGGACTGAAAAAACCAACATATGTTTTACTGCTATAATACCAATTGATAATAAAAAATCTACTTTGTAAATCAATTTTTATTATAAAAGTAGTCACATAAAAACAAAATAATTGTAAATAAAACTAATTCAGAAACACAAATTTTCTTGACAAAGATTTCAATTTACATTTATAGTAGCATAATTACTAAAAATTGATATCTGTCAATTTGTGTGCTGCTTTATTCTAATAGACAAAATATTAAAATAAATCAGAAGAATCTACTGCCTATAGAGGTTATATATATTATATATTCTCATAAATGTTAGGACAATTTTTGCGAATTTTGCATGAAAATTTTTTTAGACAAAGTTTTTAAACTTTTTAATTTTTTTTTACTATCAATTTGTCTTCTGTACCAATTCTTAGCGTTTTTTTTTTGCATAATTTGCAAAAATCGTATCAATAATTCTGAAACAAACCAATATATGAGATCAATCTAATTATAATTCTGTTTGATCCAATGCTATATCTGGTTTTTTAGGTGATATGTTTTAAACATACAATACTTGAGACAAATTTTTTTTAACAAAGTCTTTAATAGTTCTTATACTTAAAATTTCTCTTGTATTTCTCAAGAATCATAAAACATTATCCTAGTTTGTGCCATTGGGTAGATTCATTTGTTAATTTTAGTTTTTTAAAAATGCTCTAAGACTTTTTTGATTTTATTGAGAGATGATTAGTTCATCACTTTTTAAGTAATACAAACTTAAATTCTAGTGAAAACAGTGTTTTAAATCTAAAATGAATCCTCAAGCCAAACCAAATAAAAAGAAGAATTTTTCTATATGGTGAACCTCAACTGGATTAATTAGTCTTGCGCATCAAACTATCTAAAGAAATCATAGTCATTGGTAAAGATTTTGGCGCTAGATTTAAAATTTTGACAAACTAAAAGTATTAAAAAAATCTTTAATCACACCAATATAATTTCTTTCAAAGCCCTCTAAAATAATATCAAAATCAAAAGGCAAGTCATAGGTAAGTGGTAGAATCTAAGGGGGGACCCATTTGAACCCACATATATACAGGTGCTGAAATTGATGAGTCAAGAAGCTGATAAAAATCAAAAAAAACTAAAAATCACGTTTTTGTCTCACTTAGAATCATTAAGCTTTGGAAATAAAGTATATTACATTCAATAAAAAGGGTTATTTTAAAGGTCAAATTAATTCATCAAGATTATTTAATGGCAGGTATGAAATTTGGATTAATAATCTAATAATCTATATGAAAGATGATATAAAAAACTAAAAGTGAAATAATTATAAGCTACACTTTTGCCTTTTTTTAAATATTGTGATCAGCCTATGTGACTCTAGTAAATATTACAATAATTGCTTAGACACAGGCAATAATTTAAGCCTGTATTGTAAATTACTAATAATGATTAAATAATCTATCTAAGTAATCCAGCTTATAAAAAGCCTTCAATAGAGGCCAATACTTGTTAAAATCCACGTGTAGACAAATCATTGTTAAGAATCCTCAATTATATCAATAATTAGCTTGGGAAAAACAGTACCAATAGTTACATATAATTTATCAGATATAATAAACATAATAAGTATTATAATCAATCAAATTTGATCCTATTTTACTAACTGTGGAAAATTCACAAGCTACACTTGTGATTATTTCTATATATTATGATCAGTCTATGTGACTATAATCATAATACATTTAAGGTTTAAGTATTGACAATAATCTAATCCTTTGTTTTAATTTACTAACAAGGATTAAATAATCCAATTAGTTTGATCCAACTTATAATCAATCCTTTAATAGAGGCCAATGCTTGCTTAAAACTCATGTAGACAAATTCTTAGCAAGGATCCTCAATTAGATTAATAATTAGCCCAGTAAAATAATAAAGCAATTAGAATAATTTAAATATTAATGTTAATATCATTCATATCAAAGTCAACTAGATTCAATTTTATTTTACTAGCAATGCAAGTAGAGTGACAAATTTGGCAAGAATGCAGAAGATTACCTGTTATTGGCAACAACCTATAGCATGATAGAATACTAACTAATTAGGACACCCTTCAACTATATCTTGAACAATTACTATTTTAAACATGCTCTTGGCAAAGAACCTCAAAAAGTTTAATTCTTGGTGAGGAATCCCAATAAGCTCAATTTTTGCCAAGACCCTACTACTATTCAAATTCTTGGCAAGAACTCCCTCCTATTTACTAGGATGATTATAACTTGAATCATGCTATATCTTATCAACAGATATTCAGTCAAACCTAAGAGATGGCAACCCAAGTAACTATGATGACTTATTCCTATAAGCATCCTTACCAAGTGTGAAATATTCACAAGCTACACTTGTGCCTATTTCTAAATATTATAATCAGCCTTTGTGACTAAGATAAATAGTATAATAAGGGGCTTGGATATAGGCAATAATTTGAGTCTTTGCTCTATATAACTAATAAGTATTAAGTATTCCAATTATTTGATCCATCTAATATATCTAACCATTTAATAGAGGCCAATAACCAACTGCCATAATAATTGATTTGGGCGAAATAAAACATGTTTTATATAATTAACTAATAATAATTAAGATCATTCTGATCAAAGTTATCTTTAGCCAATCCTATTTTATTAAAAAACTTTATTTACAACAGACTTGGAAAGGATATAGACAATTATCTATTCTTAGCAAGAACCTAATTAAATGGAAGACTATCAACTAAATCTCAAACAATTACTAATTACAATCACGCCCTTGGCAAAGAATACCAATGTGCTTGATTCTTGGCAAGACCACTCAACAAGCTCAATTCTTGCCAATACCCCGCTTTTGTTTGGATTCTTGACAAAAACTCCCTCCTATCTACTAGGATGATTATACCTTGAATCTAGGCTAAATTTTATCAAAGAAGTATTATTCCAGTCAAACCTAAAGGATGACAACCCAAATACCTATAATGGCTTATTCCTATAAGCATCCTCAATAAGAATAAACTTAAATCCCAAATACTCAAGACTGTTTAAATTCAAGATAATGATAAGATTCTTTGATAATTACTATGTTATAGTACTAATAAGACTAGGGAACTTAAGTCTTCAACACCTTACCTCACCAAATGTTTTAAAGCCTAATTACTTTTCCCTTCAACTATTTAAGCCCCCTTATTTTCCCTAAAATAAACATAATCAAATTTTATCTCTTCTTAGCTACCATTACCTGCTTTTAAACTTCTGCTTCCTAATAGAGTTAAGTCTTAACTCAAGACTAACATTAGGAACATAAGAAAATATACAGCTAGAACTAGCTAACAGCAAACTATCCACAAAAGAGAACCTTGGTACTAGTCTTCATACTAGTGAGCACATCCATACCCAAGCCCATTAATCAAGCATCTCTGTGGAAGATTCACATTGGTGCTCACTACAGGGGTAGTACAAGAAGACAATTAGAAGATAACCAGGACGCCCAAGATGTATCAAGAATACTATTATGATGCCCTTGAGGACCAAATTGCTGAGATAGCTGCTTTGACACCCTTAGAAATGTGGACCTCAAATACAACTTATCCAAGGATATGGGAGAACTCTTCCCAAAGACAGGAAACCTGAGGGACCTCAAACACAACTTTGTGAAATCAGGAATCAACAACCCTGATGAGGTGCCACCTTCTAATGAAATTGATCTATTAGTTTCCTATTATGTGGAACCCCTTAGAATCAAATAAACCTATGGTGAAGCCTTGGAAGATCAAGAAAAGGCTCTTAATCTATCTAAATAGTTTGATCACATATTCTCCAAGAAAGAAAATGATCTGGGAGTTTCTAAGGATGTACTGCAAAATATTGACATGGGGGATAATTCATGCATCAATAGCAGGCCAATAAGAAGGTCACAAGCTGGTGACACTGAAGTTAATCAAGAAATTAACAAGTTACTTGAAGATGGACTTATCAAACCCTCTAAATCGCCATGGTTGTCACCAATCCTTATAGTTGAGAAAAAGGATGGGACAAACCGGGTAGTAATAGATTACAGATGTCTCCATGATATAACTAGGAAAGATGTTTATCCTCTTCCTAGTATATCAGATGCACTGGATAGATTAGGCAGAGAAAAGTAATTTAGTGCCATGGACTTAGTGAGTGGTTATTGGCAAATAGACTTGCTTGAGGAGGACCAGCAAAAAACGGCCATAATAACACCTCGAGGAATTTTCCAGCCTACCAGAATGCCACAAGGACTATGTGATGCTCCAGCCACCTTCCAAAGGACCATGGATAACATGCTCTCTGATCTTAAGATGTCTAGTGTATTAGTATATCTGGATGATATAAATGTTTTCTCTAATACTTTCAGTGAACATCTAGATCATTTTAGAGAGGTGTTTCATAGGCTATCCAAAAATAATCTGAAGTTGAAGGCTAAAAAATGCCACTTCTTCAAGAAACAATTAAAATACCTTGGTTATATCATAAACCAGGAGGGCCTCCAACCTCAGGAGTGCAAACTGGTAGCTATAAAAAAAATGGCCAAGCCCAAAAATAAAAGGGACATCCAAGTATATTTAGGGATGATGACAAATACTTCAACCCCAAGAAGGACCTCTCTAAGAAGGCCCCCAAGAGAAATACATCAAAGAAGAGGAGTAAGAGGCACAATCATGATACTGCCCCCTACAACAGTGAATCTGACTTTTCTTCCAGTGAAAAATCATCAACTGAAGATACCCCTCCCTTCAATGACTCAAGATATGTATGGGGACATGGATACAAACCCATTTTTAAACCCTCCAAGTATGCAGAGTTCTAGTGGAATGATCTCAGAGAAGATATTCACAACCTGGTAGCTACTATGAGAACTATCAAGTAAAAGGTTACAAGACCAGAGACTGCCAGAAGAAGAGAAGAAAACAGGAAAGCCATACCCCTCCAAAGAAGGAAGAACAATAGTAATAAATAAATAATATATCTTTTTCTTCTTTTTATGTTCCTAATGACTGTAGTATAGAGGATTTGGATGATCTCAGTGTAAAGAGTAACCTAGATTATCAAGGTCTCATGTCACTGGTGATGCAGACTCCACTAATAAATCCATCCACCATGCTACTAGTTAAGGAATACTTGCTGTGAGAAGATCGCCACAGCAACTCTTTTTAGGGAACCTGTTGGTAGCTAAGAAAAATTTTACAAGACCTTATGCTTACAAGTTATTGGAGCCAGAAGGTCATCTCCGCTGGACTAACCTTGCAGCTGCCTTCTGGGACACATAAACATCTGACATATCCAGAGCCTAAACACTCAAGGAGCTATGGGTGTCCCCTGGACTAATGTTCCACGCTGGCAATCTAAAAAGGCCATACTGGGGAATCTCACCAACTGTACTAATAGCAGATCAAAAGAAACTAGACACCAACTTTTAGTAAGCCATACTAGGGAATCTCACTGTCTCAGATCAGAAGAAACTAGATGCAAACCAATAAAAGGTCAAACTAGGGAATCTCACTGTCTCAGATCAGAAGAAACTAGATGCAAATCAATACAAGGTCATACTAGGGAGTCTCACTATCTCAGATCAGAAGAAACTAGATGCAAACCAATAAAAGGTCATACTAGGGAATCTCACTGTCTCAGATCAGAAGAAACTAGATACCAAACAATAAAAGGTCATACTAGGGAACCTCACTGACTGTACTATATTTAAAGAAACCAAATAATAGGATTTCAAAATATCATAACAAGTCAGAAGAAACTAGATGCCAACCAAAAAGGTCATACTAAGGAATCTCACTGACTGTAGGTGTAAAAGAAACCAAGTAATAGGATTCTAAAAACATCATAACAGATCAGAAAAAAATGATAATAAAACCTTATGGAGCCATTGTAAACAAAGTTATTGAGGATTACTTTGTTTAATCAGTATGTGCTATAATCCATAGAAGTTATCCAATTGGAAAATTCTTGAACGACTCAGAAAAGCTACAGCTTCTTTGACAGCTATAGGTGGAAATTTATCCCTGATCAATAAAAGGAAAGAAAATATCCAGTAGCCTACTGTTCTAGAACGCCTAATCAATCTGAAAGAAATTACACTGTAACTGAATGTGAATGTTTAGTAATAATCTACTCTTATCAGCAGTTCAAGGGTATATCTACATGGAACTAAGTTTAAAGTAGTCACTGATCATTCCTCTCTTCAATGCCTAAAAAATCTGAAGGAACCAGAAAGAATATTAGCTAAATAAGCTATAAAACTTCAAGCCTATGATTACACAATAGAACATAGAGCCAGCTCAAAGCATCAGAATGCCAATGGATTATCAAGGTTTCCTACTATTCATGCTCTAATACCAGAAGCAGATAGGCTCTATGACCTGATAAATAAACCTAAGGAGTAGGTAATAAGTTACCAGAGATCAAACAGATCCTGGGTAAACTATCTGCAAACACTACCTATAATAAAGGACAATTGTTCAAGGAGTTAGATGATAATTGTATCTCTTTGTAAAAACCATCCTACAGACCTGAAGTGATAAAAGTAGCACACCTGCTCACCGGGCATGGAGGCTTACTTGAGACTATGGAACAAATGAAAAAATATCATTACTGGGAAAGCACAAGCTTTGATTTTACAAAATATATCAATTATTGTTTAGTTTTATCAGTCAGAAGCTAGATTTAAACCATAGACTACCTATGGATCAGTTAAACCTAAATTTTCATGGCACTTTGTATCTATGGATCTAATAGGACCACTTCCACCAAGTACTACTGGTGTGAAATATAGAATAGTGGCCATAGACCACCTTACTAAGTGGGTAGAAGCCCAAGCAGTAAAAGACTTAGGAGCAAGAACCGTAGCCAATTTGTACAAGAACAAATAATACATAGGCACAGCTGCCCTCAGTTCTTATTTACTGAAAATGCCACCAACTTTACAGGTAGAGTACTATTTAAGCTAAACTATCTGATGGGAATTAGAGGATTATTAACTATTCTATACCATCCAGAATCTAATGGTACAGTATAAAGAGTCAATACTACTCTAGAAATGATTTTAGGTAAGTTAGTAGTAGACAAGCCTAGTGATTGAAAAATCATCTGTAATCATCTTTCTTTGCTTACAATATAAGCTACCACTCTTCCACTAAACATACTCCTTTTCAACTACTATAAGGACGGCAACCAGCTTTATTGCCATTGCTATACGCCTTAATTCAGGAATCTGATACCTTAAGTTATTATGATTACTTAATACAGCTATGTACTACTTTAGTAAATCTGCAAACAGAGGCCTACTCCAATCTATTGTTACAGAAGACAAAAGCCCATATTAAAGCTACTCTGTCTAGACATCCCCTAGGATCCTTCTTGATAGGAGAACAAGTAATGTTCTGCCACAACATAGTATTTGGAAGGATTAACAGATTATCCACCCTCTGGAATGGACCTATGGAAATTATAGAGAAGACTGGAGAATTCAACTATACTCTAAAAAATATCTCTATTGGTCAACTTGTTAATAGAGTACATGCTAAATATATATGGCAAATACTAGTTTAGAAACTGAAGTAATAGAAAACAGATAAAAGAGAAAGAAGTAGACAAAAACAAGAAGACTTTATTTGGTTCTTTGACGCTGCTGTCTCCCTAGCCTCTGGTTTTCCATCTCTGCGCACAAAAATTAATTATGGCCACAGGCATCCCCTTTGTCTGGTTAACCCAATGGAGAACTATCCACTCTGGCGCAAAATCCATCCTTGATGGGAATCCCATTGTCTGTCTCCTCTTGAAGCAAGCATCTTAATCCAATTGGTGGCGCAATTGAGCACCACAATTATTGCACTAAGCAGTAGCAACGGATTTGACAGGCAGACAATTATACCAAACTATAGGTAGAACTATATTGTTCTCCTGGAGAGACAACTGGTAGAGATTCTGGATCACCAAAAAACAACCAGAAATAATTAAACAATCCATAGCAAAATCCTCCACACAATCATATGGACCTTGCATAGGGACACAAGAGCTACCCATCAACTGAACCGCAGCTTGCAACAATTCAGGCACATCCTCCTCTAGGGTACAAGGCTAATTGACCATATGGAAGATGGCATGGCCTATGATACACATTGTTACCATAGCAAAACAGTTAAACCTTGAGCTAGGAACCCAAGGCCGCAGCAGTCATATTGGTCATTCAATTAGTACTGTTGTGACAAGACTTGTTACCCGTCTCTAGAATAGATTAACAAGAGTATTTGGTTCTTAAACTCATAGACAAAACACTGTTTCTAGGAATGGAAATACCTTCCAACTAACAGCATAGTCATCTTTTCTTGGAACATTGGGAATATCCAACCAAGTCATCTTGTCAAATTCTATCTGACAATAGTCCAGGGTTGCTACCTCCAGACCTTGAGAGATGATATAGATATTGAGTCTCTCCTTAAGTTTAGGATTAACAAACTTGTTACTTGTTA